>KN494600.1:28518-44573 GCA_000787155.1 Scartelaos histophorus | reverse complement strand
CTCCCAAGATGTAACGTCCCAACTTTGGTCAGTGAGACTTTTGTTGTTTAAAGTGAAGGTGCCCTTTAATGTCCTATATGTTACACTCTATACACACCAGAGCAAGTTATATGGTTTAATAAGGGAGAGAACTGAAGATTTGTGTGGTAAAAGTATCAAGCCAACATGCACGATATTATATTTTTGATAAAGAGTCAGTGGGTCATAACTTGCCCATTAACATGCTGTTTTGTCCTTGGGCAAGACACTTCATTCATACATACTTATACTCCCACTGGCTTTAAAGCAAACCAGCACTTTTAAAGCTTTTAACTGTTATTGTTGTATGTTATATATTTGTTTCCCCTCACCATTTACTCACCCAAAGTTGTATTTAGAGTGATTCAAGCATGTTTAGGCAATCTTTATTTTCAACACGACATATTGCTGATCAATCCCCATTTACACCACCACCACCATGCAGCCAGTGCGCTTTACTGACTTGGTTTTTAATCTTATTTTCTTAGTCTTATATGCACAGGATTTGTAGCATTGTGTAGTCATTTTAGTACAAATAAAACAGATCTGCAGTGTACTAGTGTGATCTGCAGCTATCCACTGAAGTTGTTAACTTTTTGTTGTGATGACATTAGCTCCCACTGGGCACTATGGTTTTTAGATCAGAAAGTCAGAGGATTTATATATTTTATTAAGTTGTTTTAGATGAATATTGCAATTTAAAATGCAAATTATAACATAATAATTCACAGTTGTCATAGATTATAGCTATAGCAGACATAAGCACAATAGGCCTTTACACAGAAATAGCATCTGGTCTTACAAAAGCTGCCAAATCAGCATAGTAGGATATAAGAATAGGAAATAAATGTTTTGTATGATTATTTACTATTACATTCATTAATTTATTGACATTATAGATTTCTCACACTATAGGCTATAGACCTCCAAGTGTGACGTCATTTGCATATTGATTTTAAATGATGCTTCAGTTCTTTTTTTAACCTTTCTTTCTGACTTACGACCCTTTTGTGCTTTGACTTTTTATCATTATAAATAATACAACCTACTTATATGCCACATTATTTTCTCATGCATTCAATAATGAGTCATTCACACTTATTTACGCTTATTCTTAATTTAATTCTACTTTTAGACCATAGTAAATTCTAACCTGTCCTCAAGGGGTAATGGGCCATTCTGTCCTCCAGAGAGAGTGAAGGTGCCCTTTAAACAGCTCTCTATGTTCAAAGTTGGCAAAACACACTGTGCATATGCAAGAACCATTATAGCTACATCTCTTTGCATTCTAAGTACAGTTCATTCATGTAAAATCACAACATTGACGTTTATAGGACGAGTTTGAAAAGTCAGATTTATTCTAAAAGCAATAAAATATTCAGTTCTTAACAGAGACACAACTATATGCAATTTGACACACATCAGCAGGTGCACAAATTGAAATGTTGTCAATAATAAATTTGCAGTGTCTGGAGGAAGTGTGCAGGCGTGACCTCATTTTTCCAATATCATAAATGCTTAAAGACTTTAACACTCCCTATACATAGTAATTAACACTGAATTCCTAATTCATTTTAGGATCAATAAATGAATAAATCAACAGAATGGTGTGAGGCTGTCTTCTTTTCTCTACTCTAAAATGCTTTGGTATTTGAATTGTAATATTGCATTTTTTTATTTGAAATGTTTGCAAGAATAATAATACATCAGTTTTATATAGAGCTTTTCAGGGTTACACAAATACACAATAATGTAACACTAAATCATTGTATTTTGTTTTCATATTTGTGACATTAATGTGACATTGTTAACATTATTAAATCAAATAATTATAACTGTACAGCTGAAAACTACATTATATTGTAAGGACCACACAAAGACAACTGAACATGAACAATCTGTGTATTATTTCTAAATTATTTCTGTATTAAGTGTATATCGCTACCAAAAAGGCCTAAACAAAATAAAAAGCAATGAAACACAAAATGTTTTATTCTGAAAAACAACTGAAGATTAAAGGATAAAACTTGAAAATGAAATAAAATAAATAAATAAAACTGCAGAAAATACATACAACACATGGGCCACTGGTGTAATTAATACTTGGGTACAGAAATCATTCCACCATAAATTGTTAAAGCCCTCAATCTATTTATGACACTGTATTATGATTTGTCTGGTGCATCCATTAACGGCTCATTCATCTAATATTAATACGTATTAAATTGTCGATACAGTTTTCACACACGGGGACACGGGGCACGGGGCTGTGCTGTTTGCCGCAGACAGATGAAGCCATTTACTGCGCATCAATATGGAAACATTAGGCGCCCGGTGCGGATTGTTCTCTGCGGTGGCGGCCCTCCCCTCATCCTTCATCCCTCATTCACTCGTATACGTACTCCTGCCTCCGCTCCCCTCTCCGCGGGCCGCCTCTGTGACGACAAGCGCTCCCAGATCTGCTGATCCCATTTTGCGTGGCCCTCCCCTCCACCTCGCCGGCGTTAGGCAAAAAAAAGCGCTAAATCAAAGTGCGGAGCCAGGGCCGGTGCGTGTGTGTTTAGCGTCCCCCTGCTCTTGTCAGCGGTGACCAGGGGCGGGCGGCACGTGTCCCTGCCCGATCCCCCCGTGTGCTATCACTCCTTTATCTGTCCACGGGGCACGGCCGGGCTCCGCGCACAACCACACATCCACACACAGCCACACGCATGTTCAAGAAAGACCTCTCCCGTTCACCTCCTGACTGTACCCGCGGAGCAACCGGAGCGGCCCCCTCCCCAAATTGTGCCCCCGCAGCGGTTGTTTTATTCATGCTGACGTTTCAAGTCTCCCTGCCTGAGCTGTGGCCATACGTTTAAAGTAGTGAGATGTATTTTGGACATGTTAATGTGTTTCGCAGAGGGGTATAGGTAACTAAAATGGCCTGCTCCACTGGGGTTTACGGAATATAATTTAATACGGCTAACTATTTTACCAAACACAAACCATTGCATTTTTAAAGAGCGCCTTTAATGTTTGGGACAGTGGTGTCAAAAATAATTAACTCCTGCACCATAGTCAGTATTAATATTGTAATAGGCTTTATAATAAAAAAAACAAAACTATTAGAACATTTTTAGCAGCATATACTCAGTAGTAACAACAACATAAATAGTAAAAAGTATAATATAGTATAATATAGTATAGTATAATATAGTAAAAAGTATGGTTTTAAATGACAAATTTTGAAATGACTAAGAATAAGCAAAAAAGAAAATGTAGAAGTTATGGACAACATATAACGTGTATTTTTTACAACAACTGACCATTATATGCAATTGAACGTACCCTATTAAGACCGGGGACCACACATTGCTTAGGCTGAATCTAAAAACCAGTCTATATATTCAGAAATGTAAAAAAATGTACTTAAAATATAAATAAAATATCATGTTTAGACTTGTAACATCTCATGACAGCTTCCCTCCCAAAAACACCATCTTAAATATTCCGCTATACGAGATGTTTTCCAAAAAGTGCTGCAAACTTATGTAGGACACTGACCTGTATTTCATTTTGAAGCGCAAGAAAAAAAATGAAAAAATAGATTTTTAAAAACTGGATTCTTGTGGGAAAACAATAACAGACAGTATGTTTATTTGCGATGAAGCGGCAGCACAAAAGAAAGAAAGAGGAGCATCCACACCATGGGATTTTAGTTTGACTCTTGAGAAGGGTACAACCAATATTCCCAACCCATGCCAGGACTGCTATTCCGTATACTTTTTGTTTTCCTTTATGAAGAATGATCAGGCATAGACAAGTGTTTCATCAGTCACTTTCAGGGTAAGGAGAGACTTTCAAAATAATCCCATAAGCAGACGTACATTTTTATTTAATTTTTTTATCTCGCTGTTTTTTATTTCGTTTCAAGTTAGCACCGGAGATGACAATTGCATACAGGTACTCCACTTTTTTCCCCCCTTCTTTCTTGCCGTATCACATGTCCGCACATCCGATCTGGCTGTTAATATTCCGCCTCCTCGACAGGTCATATTTTGTCAAATGAAATGCTGAATTGCCTCATACTCCGGAAGCTTGAAGTGATACATGTAAGTAGAATTAAATTACTCTATAGCATATTACAGCCTCGGAGGGATTGTGGCTGTTCCTCCATTTTTAATAAGTGCTTATTTCCCCGGGGGCCTTGTTGGGCACCGTGGGTCAACAGTGTCCAAGAGGGCAAAGCTTGTTCACCACATTCTCGAGCCCTTTAATTGCTCCAGGTTATGTGTGCTATTATCTTCCTTTTTCTCTTTCATTATGGAGGTGCAGAGGTTCCGAGTGACCCGTCCTCTCAATTTTGAAAGCACTCTCCACGTTTAGCACACTTCAATTAAGCGAGCGGAGGAGGACGCTTTGCACTGATGACTTCCATTTGATTAATTATTCCGGGGTTGTGTTTTTAAGCCGGCGCAATTTTGTGGAAAAGGAATCCGTAAGTGTCCCAGGTCCAGGTCCGCTCTTATTTATTCGGTAGTGATAATGTTACAACTGTTACGGCAATATTTTCGGCGTTCCCAGGTGTACGCGCTCTGACTCAAACATAATAACCCACGGCGCTGTCTGTCTCCGCCGGGGCTAGCAGCTGATGCCATAACCCCGGCCCCTTCCCTGCAGGCTGCCTCCTAGCACCACACGCTATGTAAAATAAAGGGATAAAAAAACAGAAAAGGCTTACCGCTAGTATTGTCACATTAGCATGGACACGTATGCAGACACAGTGTCCAAAATTTCCAGTTCTGGGGAGAGCAGGACACAGAGAGGCCACCTGAACTTCTCATTCCCAAGATGCCGTGAGCAGACTCCTGGTCGCTGGCCCATTTTCTATACACCTGCAAACCCAATTCCCCCCAAAAAGTTGAAATACTGGTAAAAAATATTTTGTAGTACAACATGGGAGGAATTAGTCATTAAGCTTCTATTTTATGCACATTGGTGTTTATGTTTTTAAGTATAAATTAACTGTATGAATAGAAAAACAAATGACTTAGTCCTGATAGTGGAGCATGTAAAACTCCACTGTTGCCAGCAGAGGGAAACAGAACTCCCCTTCTGCTGGCACACTGGGGAGTGAAGCAGTTTAAATGAGGTTAAAAACAGTAGCAGCTAGCTTGAGCGTCATTAGTATTGATTTGATTTTGATTTTTAAAAACGTGAAAAACAGAACGAGTTTATTTTAAATGGTTTGTAACTAGGGGTGTAAGACAAAAATATATCGTGATACTTCATTGCGCAATTCTTGAATCGATTCAAAATGGATCAGAATAGATTTTTTAAAATGATATTTTTCACTTTCACAGAACATTCACTGTTCTCATGATTTAAAAAAAATCATACAATTTTGTTCTTGTGAAGGTGTGGTTGACTGTATTATTAGAATTATTGATAAATTGTAATATATCATCTATTGTTTTAGTATTGAGATATATCGTGATATACAGAATTGTGACATGAGTATCGTGATATGTTTTATATCCTCAGACTCAAGGCAATGCACACCTCTATTTGCAAAGGTCATCCCTCACATTTCCAGTACATTTCTAGTATTTGAATTATTCACCGTGATGAGGATGAGACCAGACTGGAGTTTTGTCGTCACGTCAATGCAAAGGTAGTAAGCTAAAAGCCAGTTCCTGGTTCGCTGACAAGAAAGACTTTTAAGAGCTGCTTTAGCAATATTTGTACTGTGAAAAAATAAATCTTACGTGAAAAAACTGGCAACAGCCCACTTTCGGTTTCTCAGAGAATTTCGCTCCATTCGGCCTGCGACCGAATCACACATTTTTGTCTCTTGAATATTACTCTTATCATTGAAAAGTGGATAAGCTTGCTTTGTGCAAATGTTTTTATTTTATTTTTTAAATTGCAAATCATAACAATTGTCAGTGAGACAACTTTGGGTTTGATGTTCCACTCTTTGGATACTTTCATGAAATGCTCTGCAATAGTGTAAGTTAAGTGCCTCTCTTCTGTCTTCAGAACAGTCAAAGTGACTGAAGTTCCCACTGTGGAGTGAAATAATGTGATGTGACCCAGAGGTAGTTCTCATTATTGAGGGACGTCCAGTTATCAGTTAGTGCGACTGTGTTTGTCTACCGCAATGCCTGCTGGACTAAGGGTGCACTGACCAGGACTTTAGAAACGTGCCGTGCTCAGGCACAATTGCTTCGGTTTCCATGGCCCACACAACCGAACTGGGCCATGGTTTAGTTTACATGTTGCGCAGCAGAGTAAATGCTTATAGCTGAGAAAATGAGCATGAAACATCTTTTAAATAGTGAGACGGATATGAGTCCAAACGCTTGCTCACAAAGCGACTCACAATGTGACTGACAAAGAGCCTTAATCTCGCGATAAAAATGAACACCATTAAAATTGTTTTGCGTTAACTCATTAATAATGCGATATTTTTCACAGCGCTTGTGTATAGTAATGAATTTTAAAAGGTAAAGTACCACAGCTAGTTTCGTCAACACTAAACTGACAGATGTTTTGTATGATTCTCGGTGACGGAAAAATAAGTAATTTCATTTCATTTTTAATTCAATTCAGAATTACAGTACACAGTTACAGGTACACAGTTGTAGCTCAGCTGATGGAGCTTTCACCCTCTGCCAAGAAGGTCTGTGGCTCAATCACACTTCCACACAGTCCACACTGCAACATGTGCAGCAATTGTTATAACTACAACCTAAATCACTCATTGAGAAAGGTTAACTAAAAGAAGCCTACACTGTCTTATGGGTGTAATATTATTTCATCTATTTCTGATATGTTATCTTTTATTCCTCAACGTGTCCAGACAATATGGGTCCATATCCTGTCATCCAAGTCTGGATTAAGTCAGATCCAACATGGCGTCTTTGCTTCTGGCTGATAAAAAGTTAAATAATTTGTTTGTCCATCAATATGAGAATCAAGTGAGGTATCACACATTATGGCTTTATCAGGGCTTTAGTGAAGTTGTGTTCAGGGACCAGTGTAAAACACCTGCTGTCCTGCGTCCTAACACTGGAAGGCGTAACACAGAGGGAGGTTTGGTGACTTCTTTACCTGCTCCTTTGGGGCTCACTTTTAAAGGGGAAGGGAATGATCAATATAAATGCAGGTATTTAGAGAGAAGAGTTGGATTGATCAGTGATATTCCCTGGAATGTTTTTATAAAAAAGACAAATCACAGGAAAGAAAGTGAAAAGTTAAGTAGGACACTGTCAGAGAGTCCCTGGGCACGCGTCTTGGAAAAACGGCACCGCACAAATGAAAAAGAACAGAGGAGAGCTGGTTAGGGAATTCAAAAAAGAATAATTAAAAACTCAAATCGGGATCTTAACTGTGAGAAAGAGTGAGGCAGAGCCATAGAGGAAGTGAGTGGGAGAGAGAGTGGGTTTTAAATCCACCAACAAGAAGAATACACTTGGATGATAACTGCCTCAGCCTAGGGCTATTAAAATATTAAGCACCGCTGTCCGAGCTGGGAGAGTGCGCGGTACTGAGCAGTATCCTCCCCGGATGTGGGCCTGAGAGGAGCTCTCCTGCTCCGCTCCGCTCTGCTCGGGGCCCGCTGGGACGCGCCGCTTGCATGAGGAAGTGTTTTAATGTTTCTCAGATGCCTGGCTCACTGCGCGCTTTGACAAGCCAACTATCCTGGGTGTGATTTAAAGGTGCGCACACTGGGAACAGCCAGGAGCTCAGGGCCTGTTAGCTACCTGGTGCCTTCCACAGGAAAAAGGACTCAACTTCTTTGGCAAAAATCCCCTGTTGCTGAAAAACTTGGTCCCTTAAGTTTGAACCATTGTAATATGAAACAAAAGTGTAATGTTTCTTCTAGCATTCACTTAACTCCAGTGCCTACATTTACATTACAGCAGCAGCAACTCAATCTGTGAGAGCAAATCTATACTGTTTATGGAGGAAGTGAAACTCTACTAGAAAAGATAGATGCAAAGTCCTCACGGCATTTTCATGAGAATCTAAGTTTGGACAAAAAGTTAATTACACACAATAATGTTTGTGTTATGTTCATATAAAATGTCCCATTATTAGTATATCTAAAGAAGTGTAAATGAAACATATCTTTACCATCTTAATTAATATCAAAGCTTTCATATTTATAATTGTACATTTAGTTCAATGTCATATGAACCCCAGTCTGACTATGATAAACAAAATGGTGAACTACAATTTGAAATGAATTCACATCATAATTCATATAGCAAATAATTTAGTTGTATTTTTGCATCTGTCGCTCAAATTACAAAAGAACCATAGATCAAATTATGATTCTCTGAAATAACAAATTATGAGTAAGAATTCAGATGGGAAATGTCAAGACTTACATTGTGCATTTTTTAATTAAAATTAACCGCATTTGTATATGAAATAAACTTCTTCCTCCACCTAATTTCAAACTTAAAGGTACAAGACATTGATCAAATATAAAAACATAAACAAAAATAAACAACATTTCTGCAATATTGTATTTTTGGCAAAGAAATGTGGTAAATATTCAACTCCCAGTACGAGATAATGTACACAGTGGTGCATGTTGTGTGCCAAAGCCAGACATGTAAAAGCTTGCAAAGAGTTAGGAGCCAAATGTTGATTGGAGCAGATTTGCATGTGTGCAGAGCTAGCATCCTTGTTATTTAGTTCAATGAGTGATGCCTCCAATAGCCTGCAATGGCCTGGAGCTTATTACACTCATAATGTATACGCAGATACTTAGCGCGCGTATATCTAAATCATTCAGTGGAACAGGGTTTAAGTGAACACATGGCGAACAGCGCGCTCTTATCTGAAACCGTGCAATTGTAGCCGTTTTATTGACTCTAACAGATAACAGCAATTATTTCTGTGAGTGCGCTTTCTGCTGGCTGCCAAATGTGAGCTGGCAGATTATTAAAAAGACAAGTGGTCTCTTTGATACTGAGACAAAATACAAGGGGGTATTTTTAGCTGCCGTAAAGGGGTGCCAGCTTTGTTCAGGTGAAACATTCTGCCCAGAAAAATCCAGTGTGTTTTGGTGCAGCGCCTGTAGCCTGAAAAGTCCCAGATTAAGACACAAGGCGGCGGCGGGCGGAGATGGGTGAGTAGTGGGATATTGGGAGTGGCAGGTCATGCTGAATGTTTCATGAGATTACAGAATCATGGCATGTATCATGGCTTTGACTTAAATTGTTAAAGTAGCCTGAAGTTCAGTGGAGGGGTGAGGCCTCTCATCTTTTATTCCCGAAACTATCTGCTCCATGTCGGAGAGCATTGGGCTCTTCTCTGGACGTCCTGTCTTTGCCTTCATGTTCCTGACACCCTCCATTCTCCTCCAGCTCACCCTCTTCTGTCCCACTTCTCCTGCTTTGTGGTCCAGGATGCTTTGTCTCCTCTGTTGTCTCGCCCCACACTCTCCCAGTAATGTCCCATGTCTCCCTGGGACAGGAGCTGGCAGGCAGATGGGACAGATGAGGATGGTAGGGATTGGCTAATCCCTAATCTGCTGTCTTCTTGCCACAGTGGATGGCAGAGGAGCGGGCCGGGCCGTGCCGGGATGGGACAGGAGCAGAGCGGTGGAGGAGAGGCTGATGGAGCCAGCTGTCAGATGGAGAGTCTTTCATGGTCCTGCGCACACAACAGCTGCAGCGGGCCCGCCTGCACGCCTCTGCATTATTAAGCATCTTTTTAGTTGGTTCCAGATGCAGACCTAGCTGTGTTTACCCAGGCTTTGTGCGTCGTCCTCCCCCCGCACACATTGTAGCAGCACCTCCACTTCCTCCTCCTCGGCCCGTCATCTCTCTGTTTCCATGTTGTAAGTTTGATGTGGTCACAATCACTTGACTCGTTTGTCTTTGCCAAACCTAATGTGCAGCGCTGGAGCAGGTGACCTCTGCACCCGCAGGCTGTGTTAACACCTCAATAGTTTAGGCTCATTTTGTATTTGCAGGTGGCCGACATGGATTTTAAATCATTTAAACGTGTCAGGCCTTTTTCCGACATTGTGCCTTTAGAGGAAATGAAACTAAAGCTACAGCGCAGAATGGCGCCAAATGGTTGTAATATATCTGTTGAGCAATGTTCGCTCATGATCCAAACTCGTGCAGTCAAAAACGCCTGTTCCATGTAAGAGAAAGATTGCCTGTCAGAAACAAGTCATATATTGTGAGAATACAGAGATGTATTTTGAAACTCTCCATAAAACAGAGTGACATCAGAGGCTCGGGGTCCAGTACTTTAGTGTTGGAGGAGAAGCTGTGTTCTGCTTCACGTCTTCTTCTGCCCTCCAGAAATAGACCGTGGAATACTCATACATCTCTGTTTGAAACTAACCCACTAACATCTGCAGTTTTCTATCATATTGTCTGCATGGCTTTGTTGCTACTTTTAACAAAACTGACCTTTGACCTTTTTGTGAAGTTGACTGACTTTTTTAACAGAATCACAGTGGTATTGTTTTACATTTCCATTACATATAAACTGTGTATCATCAAAACCACTTGTAAATTGTTTATAGCTAACGTTACATATAATGGGCAGTGCTGTCCACTGTTGCACCGTGACTGAAAAGTGCTTGGCCTGGCACTAAAGGGGTGTTGTCATTTTGATAGCCTCCCCATGTAGAACAGGCACACGGGCCATGGCAGAGTTGTGAAAGGTAATTATGACATAATTAAATGGCTTCCTGTGCGTAATTACTATGTGCTGTCATTAGAATGGTACATGTCTGCATATAGAAACAGAGGAACAGGTTTAAAGGCTAACGCACCAGTGTCAACAAACACACACATGCATGAGTGCGTGTGTGCATTTAGATATTCAAACAACAACCTTTTAGCGACGCCAGCTTTGAGGGGGCTAATCTGTGTCTCTCTCCCTCCTCTTGTCAAGTTCAAGAGGGTTAACAAATCTTTACCTCCGCAACAGCCCTCCTCTTCCCCCTTTCATGTCCACATTTGTTCGCTGTATGTCCAAAAATCTACAGAGGCCCGTCCTGAACCAGTTGGGATTGGTTTAGCTGAAGAGCTGGAGGCTTTTCAGTGGCTGGCATCTGTTGTTCCTCTTCCCAGAGCTGCTGGCAGTCAGTTAATGGCCATGCTTGGGACCCGGAGAGGGAGAACAGTGGCTGATTTCCCCATAGCCATCGCACCAATCCCGGCACACCACCAACTGCAGATGAGCCACCAGCAGCTAGCAGCGCTCGGGCTAATGCTCCGCTTCTCTGAGAGTTGGGGGCAGATGTTCCTCACTTTGTGCGCTCCATCACATAACTCAGCACTGTCAACTTTGTCTTTGATTCGGCTGCTGTGTCGATGCCAGCAGATTTATGGTGTGGTAAGGACATCTTTAAAACCTGAGAAGTTAAAGGGCGAACAAGTGACAAACAAGTTTACAGGAAACGTATGAGTAAACGTAAGTCCGAGTAGATGTCTGTGAAAGTGAAACAGCAGAAGTTGTGCAGTGTTAAGATACAAATTAGTGCTGACCTAAATTAGATCAAATCAATTAAAGTCTTGGACTGAGTGTTTGAGTGTTTGAACAATCAAATAAATTATGATAAATGAAATAAAGGTGGCATTTACAGGAATAATAAAAATAGACTGATTATACTTTAAAATACCTACACCTTAATTAGCCTTAAATCATGAAGAAAAACTTAATTTATAATGAACAAATAGTTAATTAATAGTTACTTAAGAATAATTCAGGGTTAATGGTTAGTTAGTTAGCTTTAGGAGTGAGTAGGCCTTTCTCATTCTTAAAATTATATTTGTTCATTATGAGTTAAGTCTTACTTCATGCTTTATTAAGATTAATTTACTGTAGTTCTTATAAGGTGTTACCAATAGATCCAGTCATGTAAACATCAAATTCAGTCATTTCCTGCATCAATAAATAATGCCGTTAACTGCAGTTTTCAGAATGAAGTGAAACTTGTTTTGTGCATGTCCCATTTGGCCTTTTTAGATCCTCACAAATGGGATTTCATGTATTGCTGCATAACGGTATTAAATAAATTAAATGAAAATACTATTCTGGACAAAGTTGCAGAAAACAAGTCCTTTGTAATGTACTTTTCTGTTTCTGACTTAGAAAGTATTGTGATATATCTTATGTGTTTTCATTAAAATTTTCAGCATCGTGATCCCATATCAACAAGTGAGTGTTTGGCTGTGTGCGATGGCGGCTGCATGGCTGATGTGGACTCATTGCGGATCATGCATGTTATTATGGTGCACATAGGGCTCACTCCCACATCTGCATAATACTGAAGGAGGCTGCTACAGTTTAATCAGTATCTTGTTACTCTAGAGAGTAAAGGCTGGATATGTTATCACTAAGGAGGAAGTTCAAATGAAGCTCGATAAATAAATTAATGCCTTGATGATTAGCTGTCACATAAGCAATTAAAATGACTTCAAATTATTCATTTTCAAACAGGTGCAGTCAAAGAAGGCTCTGATTGTTGTAGTAATTGTCAAAAATTGAACAATTTGTTTTGACGAGCCTTCCATATGCACAGCTTATGAAATATTTAATGTGACTTGCATAAAATAAATCAGAATCATTTAATAATAGAATCCCATATAGCCCCAGTGTCAGGGGTATTTTTGTCTCTTCTTTCACTCTTTTCCTGAGCCTTTTTCATTTGCACGGCTGGTATAAATGTTCTGGGCCTTGGAAGTCACCGTGACAAAACTGTGTATAAAACTCAATCACATTCTTTTAGCAAATTATTAATTGTGACTGTCATCGTCACAGCATCCTCCTGACAATCTCACAACTGCCTCAGAAAAATACACTTGACAGCTCAAGACCCCAAATCCCACAATGAATTCGTCCTTGACACATCCTTAATGACGATCATCTTGATGATTGTAAATACATTATCATATCAGATCACGTCTGTGTTGCAATCATCACCTCCATTTCCTTTTAATTAAACGGCAAAGCTGACACCACATCTGTCAAAAAGGAAGTGAGACTTTTTTTTAAATCGGTGTGAACTTCTCCTTTTTTCCTTATTCCTGTTTGAGCGCAAACAATGGAGCAGAATACGCCTTTGAAAATAACAAGCTCCATCAGTGGCGCTCTCCTCCTTGGCCTCTCCCTCCATCACACACCCTTTTCTCCATCTCCTCTCCTCCTCTTCGCTCCCTCTCTCTCAGCACTTGAAAGCCAGGGTAATGAGACAGCCGGAGAGCGCGAGGAAGGTGTCCGCGGAGCATCAGTTGTGCGCGCGAGAAGTGAAAATTTACTGCAAATGAGACGATGGCCCGTAAATTCATTTTTATTCAGATTACTGTCATCATACATTACGGCTTGCCTTGTAAACATTTGGCCTGGCTCTTTGTGATGAGGTGTCATTATTTGCCAGATTACGTTATTAAGCTATTAACACGTCAAGCGCGGCGGGCAACAATGCAGGGGCACGCTTAAACAAGCTGAAGAGAATGGAGGAGGTGTCAGTGGCTTGACATATGAAGGCACTTAATAGCTCCAGCTCTGAGGACAGAAGAGAGGAATTAAACAGACAGCTTTCAGCGCGGAATGGAGAGCGCTATTCACAAGTACTCCAACCTGACTGCACTGTCTTTACAAGGCCATTATGGACGCGCACAGTAAATAAAACGCAGTAATCCAAAACTATGGGAGGCATATTTCCTCTCATGTGTATGTTTACGACTCATATTTACATCTTATTGTTGCCATTATTAAAACAGACGCTTGTTTTGATTTCTGTTTGACAGGCCCCAATGACACAAGGCAGTTATTACCGAGGCACTATTATTATAGATGATCAATAAATAGTGATTTTGTGGAGTAATTATAATATAGAGATTATTAAACTTCAAAGGTGGTCATGGTAACAATGTAAATATTGTAAGATAAAACTAATAAAGGATCAAAGGCAGAGCAATGTAACATTTTAAATCATACATAAGCGAACAATTGTATTTATTTACTCCAATATGTTAAAATAAACATCTAAATAAAACAAACAAAGAGAGCAAAGGATCAAAGAATCATGTTATTACAACTATGTAATAATTAAAAGGACTTCAAAGATGTTACCATTTGTAATTACATTAAAAACAGATCAAAGGGAATTCTTAAAAGTAGCATGAAATAATTAAAAACAGATAACAGCCTTTGGAATTTTGTTTTTGTGAAAATAATTTTGAAACAAATTAAAATATATATCGCAAACTAAATTTACTCTTTAATACAAACAGATATTAAAAATATAACTAGCTCATTGTTCTCGTATATATACACTGGCTGCCAATTGGGTCAGGTCTCCGGGGAGGCAGATGTTGATTTTATTTCTCTTATTTTAAATTCCAAACAATTGCCAAAATAATTCCACTGCTTCAAAAATCAAGAAGCATGTTTGTTATCAATTTTGGGCATTCAGTAAAAAAGTTGCTTCACCAGGGTATTAAGAGATTAGGAGAAATGGCATAAAAGGGGACGGGTTTATTTGAGTGTAAAAAAAGGTTGGCTATAAATAAAGTCTGTTGAATGAAGTTCTGCCATGATGCACTTTTGAAATATGACTTCTATGAAATAAGTTTGCTATAAACAATAGAGACAATAAGTACAGTTCCAGGGTTGGAAAGTGTTCCGATTTCAAAGTGTAACTAAAGTTTTTGTTTGCTTGTTGTTGAACTTTAATTTTTAATCAAATTTTAAAAATAAAAAAACACTAAAAAAAAAAAAAAAAAAAAAAAAAAAAAGTCAGCATTATGAAACAAACAGTTTGTCCCTCTGGTGACATGAAGGGGCTGCGCATGGACAGCCAAGTCAGCGCTTTCCATCGGCTAAATCCACCGCTAACCTATTGAAACGCTTCAACCGGCGCCAAAAAATCCGCCGCGACAGCCAATGGAAAAGCAGCGCGTAGTTGAGCCAGCACAGCAGCTTAGCAGTCTTAACACAGAATCCACCACTTATCATCATCGGCATCCAGCGCCACAACACTCCACCATGAAGAGGCTCCAGTTAAGCCGGTTAAAATAACACGAGACAATACATCAACAACAGCTTCCTCTCCCCTTTTGATGCCTGCTTAATTTGAATGCTACAATGGGCTGAGTCCTTGTTCTGGGGCTCGACCAGACGACCACAGCGCTCTGTCCATCTCTGCTGCACATCAGAGGCTGCTGGAGGAGCGCTGGGGCCCCTTGGTACTGTGTGGGCTTGGCTGATAAAGGCCTTATTTCAGGGTCTTCCAGTGAGGCCCGGATTTTGAGCTCCCCCAGCAGTACAGATGCTTTTGCCGGTTAAGCGCTGCTGCATAGAGGGACAGAGGAAGTAAGAGGCGAGCTGAGGTGGTAGAGAAGAGCAATAACGTAGGCTATACCAAGAGACCTGCACTGTGCATATGACACCTTTAAGCTTTAAATTGGAGAGTTTAAGAGTTCAGCCCGCTCTGCTTCTACCCCCTTTGTTTTGGGAGGCTCTCAACGTGGCCCTGGTGGTATTTAACTTCTCTTCTGAGCACTGACACATGACTGAGGTCCCATTACCCCGGTTTTCAATTGGGGCGGCCAATACCCATTGACTGGTATGGGCCCCGCCAACCGTTTTTACCTTGGGCTCATCCAGGACTTGACATGGCCTTTGAACCTGAGGAGCACAGCTGTCAAATGTCTAGCGTGTCAGTCCCTTCGGAAACACACAGAATCTTCTTAGCGCACACACAAAATACGTCTGCTATTGTTAAGTTGTATCAAAAAGTTAAGTTAAAACTAGACAATGCAGCATTTTTTGTAGAAATAGTGTATTCAGAAGTTCATGCAAAAATTCGTAGACTAAAATTAACCAATGACGCATTTGAATTTTGCTTAATATTTCATTGTGTTGCTGTAGTAGGGGCCTCATGAATACCCGCCATCATCTTTATAAACATGTACACGATGTGGGAGGGGAAGATGCTGATCACATTATGAAAAGTGGGAGTGAGAGACGCTAAAATTAGCAACCGCAAATACAAGTTTCTACTG
>KN494600.1:0-28470 GCA_000787155.1 Scartelaos histophorus | reverse complement strand
AAGACAATGCCTTTGCATGTCTTGATATGAGATCTAAATTTGCATCATTGTCTCCTGTTTGCTCGGGTCCAGGCTGGTAACAGGCAAGGAGTGGAGGTTTCACTGAATTGCACAGAGCGGGGCTGATGTATTCACTGAGACAGTAGCACCACCAACTGGCCAAACACTGCCTCTTCACCTCAGAACACCTCACTCCTCTCATGTAAAGATAAGTCACATGCATCCAGTTGCAACCTCTATCCACATTTAACCATTCTTGATTTATTCTTAGAGTGATCCGCAAAACAAGCAAGGCGTTTTCTCCCCTTTCCGTCTCTTCGCCTCAAAAAAAAAAAAAAACCCCTTCGGAGAGGTTGACTTCACGGTATCCATCATCATGCATCTTTAATGACGTCAGGCCAGGAGCATGGGGTAAAATCACAGTGGTGGCCCCGGGCTAAAACCAGTTAAAATGAGGTTCCTCTTACCCCTTCCCATGCGGAGAGGAAGGTAGAGCAGGCAGCGCGCGGATGGGACGGGAGGGAGGGCCCGGTCGCACCCATCGATTGCTGATGCGGTTGCTCTTGACGGATACGTTCGTGCGTCGAAAAGTCGTACTTGAGATCGAGGTGGGCCTGGAGACGAAGGCTGTGGCGACGCCTTGATTTATGGGCGCTCCTGCAAGACTGAGAAGAGGACAATCTTCTCTCACCCAATTTGGTTTAACTGTAAAGGGCCTTCCGAGACTTGGGGGGGAGAAAAAAAAAGTCCCAGAAAGTTCTCTCAATTCAAAACACATGTCAGAAATCGGAGCAGCAGAGTAGCCTTGTGGTTTTTGTCTTTGGTTAAGTTCTGTCATACAATTCCACGCGTTTCCTCAAATCTATAATCTATTAGTCATGGAACAGCCACGCTTTTTACATTACAGCGATTGTGGAAATGCGGCGGTGATTTGGTTCGGCTCAATTACACATGCTAACCCTCGAACAAATAAGTCAAATATAGCTCAGGGCCAGTGTGCATTTTGTGTCACAGAGCAGCAAACAAAAGCAATGAGCAATAAAAGCTATCTCCCACATTTCACAGCGTACAGTATTGGGCGGTCATTTCCTGTAGAACCCGGCGATAGTGTGAGTGTGGCTTGGAAACATCTTTCAGTTGCCGAGCCCCCAGCCTTGACCTCGGGGGTCAAAGTCAGTCAGCCTCTTCCTGTCTGTGGCTTTTCCCAGGATCCCCTGCCTGTCGGCGTGTCAGCACCTCTCCTGTCTCCTCACCAACTCAGGATGTTGCTTTTGCCTTCCAAGAGTTTCCTGAAACCGGAGGAAAAAAAAAAAAATCGGTTTCCATGCAGGGGTCAGTAAGTGTGAAAAATATATGAAAAAAGGCATTAAATATCAGTGTTCTGTGTGTTTGACTCAATTTTACAAACCCACTGCCCTATGACATGTGCCTATTTATGGATGAGAGGATGTGGCGGTCTCTGGGGAAGCTTCATTGTAGAAAACTGAACAATTTTGTGTAAGATTTTATAAAAACTACTTCGATCAGACTTAATTCACAATAAACATAAAGAATGATTCAGACTTGGTAAATTCATGATTAATACCCAAGCCTTTCTTCTTAAAATAAAAGCACCTAAGTAGTTACTAAGCTAGAGTAATTCTTACCAACTTTTGTTCATTATGAGTTAAGGCTTTGTGCATGCTTCATTAAGGCTAATTATAATACAGTCATTATAAACTGGTGCAAATTTTTCTTAATATTCTTTTTCATTTAACGTGCTTTAATGATTCACATCTTTACACTTTTGCATGAGGCTTATTTTTGGATAGTCCTCTACAGCAGCGAGATAATTAAACTTAGCATTAAAACCGGGTCGTGTTGGCGTTGGTCTGATTAAAGGGCACGATGGACAATTACGGGTGACGCTGCTAAAAAAACACTGAGAGAGTTCCACGCAGAGGTGACTGAAAAGTGGGCCGCACACAATTTCTCTCTTTCCTTCCTCCCTCTCTCCTCTGCAGGTACGGATTGCAGGAATGAGGACTAAATGACAAGGTTGCACCCCTGGCTACAGACGTCCTGATTACTTTTTGTCTCACGCCTCACAGCAGCCCCCAAAATAAAGCAGCGTTTTTGAAGCTTTGTATGCTCAATTAAGGGAGTGTGTTTGCGACGCACAAGTTGGCAGAGTATAGCACACCTCTGGCTCAACTTGGCTAAGACATGTGATGCTCAAGCATTCTCCCCCTCCAAGTGAACGCGTAACTCTTATTCCCAGGCCGAGCAGCCCAAAGAGTATGTGTGTATAAATGGAAGGCCTGTCATTTCACATTCATTAAAAGTGAAGTTCCAAAATTAATAATGTAAAAATATGGGTTTTAATTAGTCTTCTATTCTGCCCAATGTACTTAAATTGGATCATCTGGTCCCCGATGCCCTTTCACTTAATAAAGAATTAGCCTGTGATGTTCTCAGCTTGACAGGTAGGATAAAGTGCAGAAAATCACTGCTGTTATATAAAGGATATATCCGTTTGTATGTAATTTGCAGCTTAGTCAATTTGACAGGGGGGAGGTTCCCAGCCATGGATCCCGAGCAGCTTTTTTCATTTAATGCATTTCTATCATGTTATGGCGTGACCGCACTATTGCCTTGTGCTGCTCACTTCTGTCGGATAATTAGTGACATTAATCCAATTTGATTGGATGTCTTGCTCGCGTTGAAATGATCATTACTTTGAAATGCACCTATATTGCATTACCTTTTATGAGCTGAAAAGAAGTTTATTAAAATCACTTTTAATGAAGCTGTTGGCTGGTTTGATGCATACAAAACAGCTATACAGCAAATAAAGCTCCACTGATTTAATTAGGCCCCAGTCTATTATTAAAAAAAAAAATAATAATAATACTAGATAATATATGCAAAAATCTTTTTTTTTAATTTTTTTTAACAAAAACAAATTTTGAACTACTTTATAAAAAAAGCGTAGTAGTGCTGTGACAGAAAAATGCATTAAAATAATGATATGTGCTGTATTTATGTGTGAGTAATGTGCATGTACTTTGAGAGGATAAATCAGCCTTGACTCATGAGTGTCCAAAGTGTGGAGGTTAAACGTGGGGTTCAAAGAAGGCTTTGGTTAAAGCATATGGCACATATGAGTGATCCTTACATTCAGTGGCCTTACACTGGTGTTTGTGCGCGCATGAGTGGGTGTTGTCGCGCTATTCTCAGGCAACGAGCCCAGACAGCTCTCCCTCTCTCTCTCTCACTCCCTCGCGCGGGACAGGCACAGCTGTCAGATCAAAATCAATCGCATTTTAAAGGACGTGCGAGCTAAATATTTCATTCTTGCCTTGGGAACCAATTAAGTGCTACATATGAAGTCAGAAGGACTGGTTGAGCCGGAGCCGTACTGGTGCGTACCAGCTGCTCCATTGCTTACCACACCCCCCACCCCCTTTTACACCATGCAAATGTGTCAGTGTGAACGCTCCAGTTCAATTACCTAGTGATGTTTTAAAAATGCACCAAAGCCAGACTGGCAGTGCGGCATTGGAGGGGATCCACCCCAGGTATGTTGTTTATTTAGTTGTTGTGTGTTGTGCTGGCTGTTCCCCATTTGCCCTGATTGCAGATGTAAAGGATGGGAGCAGTGCCATGTGTCAGGAGCACCTCACACCGGATGGCAGAGACAACTGGCATGTACTTCTCCAACTGTCCTGACCCCGGCCTGCAGCTCCACAGCAGCACACAGCTCCTCCCAGATAAAAAAGAATCCTCATCTTTTGGAATGTATCCTCCGGGTGCTCTCACATATATATATTTTTGCTGATGGTAAATTCTGTGCCTTTTTTATTTGCTCTCCTGTCCACTTGTCTATTTCCGCTTCTCTTTAATCAGATTCCCTGAGCACGATAAATCACGCTCTATGTATTCCTTTTGGGTTTGAACAACCGTGGCGTCCTTCTACAGCATCTGCTTTGTCGATTTAAAGGACAAGTAAAAGTAGTAAAAGTATGTGCGAAGAAGAGGCAAAGCAGGGGGTGAGGGAGATTAGAGAGTGGAACAGAGCAGAGAAGTCACACTAGGAAGGTTAAAGTGTGTATGCTGAGGAAAAGGGGGAGGGGATGGAGCAACAGTGGCGTACAGTCATCGCCTGGAAGAAGAATCTGTGAGCTTAAGTGGAAAAGAAGATATCTGCAAGAGCAAAGAGGAGAAGTGAAAGAAAAACAAAAGCAGTGGAGAGAATGGGGAAAAGTGAGAGACAGTGCGAAAAGGATTCAGTGTGAAAGAGAGTGAGAGAGCGGAGGAGAGAGCGGAGGAGTGCGCATGCAGCGGCTGGGACTATGATTGATAATGGTGCTGACAGAAGCCCTCTGGCCATGCTCTCTGTGGCAGTTTGGGGAGACAGGGCCTCCCCGCGTGAGACCGGCTGCCCCTCGCCACTGTCCCAGCACACACTCCACATCTGGTGGGATCGCCCACGCTGGGTCAGGGGTCACCCGCACCACGGGGGCTACTTTTCGGACTCACTTCCCCAGAATGCTCGGAGAAAAACACAAGGCCTTGTGGGTATGTTGCAATAATCAGCATTTTCACAGAACAAACATGGGCCTAATCAGTCCTTGGTGATTCTGTGTTATATGCTGACCTTAGAATGAGGTAATATCTAAAAATGGTATTATGTCCTACATGAAATCTTAATAGGTGCATGGTGGAGATAGGTACTGTCAAATAATTCAGCACACTGTACATGAATAACTCTTCTCATCAACAATATAGTACCTCATAACAGTGGTTCTCAATTTATTTTAGGAACCAAAACAATAACCACTGGTACAAATAAGATTAAATATCGTCACCTTCCTAAAATAATCGCCTAAGCCACTTTTTGCCTAAGTTTACTTAGGCAACAAAATGCCATAATTTCAGTTTTGGGGGGAGTTTTTTGTGTTTCCTGAAAAACCTGAAAAAATGACTTATGCGATTATTTTAGGAAGGTGTGGATATAGGAAAACGATAAACCACAAAATTATTAAAAATAAATCATATGAAATGTTTAATTCTATTAGAGGACAAATACATAGATCATTTCATTTTAAAGGCCAAGGAAAAGGAGCCTTCACCGCTGCAATTAAAATGAGTCATGCCTTTAAGCATTGTAGCATAAGTTTACATGTTTTCTCAAAATGTCCTGGAGACCTCTGAATATGTTTTCCAAGCCCCAGACTGAGAACCACAGCTTTAATAAATAAGAATAGGGTGGTACAGCCAACAATCTCAAATATTGAGTGATACTTTTTGAAGAAATATTACTCTTATCATACAAATATAGTAGTCTTCAAATAGTTACTCAAATACAGCTAAATCTGTTTAAAGATGTTAGAACTCCTGTACTACAGACTTGTATGTAAATATTAGATTAATAATAAAATGGATGCCCTGGTGTAATAAACCACATTTCCAAATACTCAAAGCTCTTTACAAAATGCATTATCCATTCTGAACTAGTGGAGTTTAACTACTGCAGTCTCAGCTGCCCTGGGGTAGACTGGTTGAAGCAGGGCGGACAGTCTGTGCTATTGGCCCCTGTGACCACCACCAGTCACACACCATATTCTTACATAGGCATGCTGAATGTCTTGCCCAAGGACACAACAGTCAGCAAGGGTCTGAGTGGGGTTGATCTTCTGTCTTTCAGTGCTATATTTTACCAATGAACCGTTTATTTTTTTCCCTAAAATCTAAACAGCAATGGAAAAAAAGTGAAGAAAAAAATGTATGTATGTATATAAAGAACAAATGAACTAAAGGTAGTTGTGCTTGTAATCAGAATAATGAACTGCAGAGCTGTACTGCGTTTTTAAAAAGTGTCCAAATTAATGCAAGTGTTTGCTAATGTCTTAAGTTTAACTGCATGGCTTCTAAAAAAACACTCGACAATGTATTTTATTTATTTATAATTCAAAGGGCCTATATTACACTATTTTCTATTCTATTTTCTATATTTATATTTCCTCCTCAAAAACAATTCATTTTGTTTCATTCATACATTTTTAACACCGAAACACTGCATCTTCAGGCTGAGTTCTTCTCTCAAACAGAAAACACTCTGTTCCACCTTGTGAAATTATGTGGTCATACAGGAAGTGCTCCACTGTGTTTTCAAACTTTATACACCTTCACTAAAATCACTTGGATAATTTCAGCCCTGGCATATCTTTCTTACATCATAAGTTGGAACACAAGATTTTGAGCTTTGGAGATGTAGACAGAGATCTCACTTAAACATGTGTGAACGAAAAATAAAATAAAATAAAATAAATGTAAATACAACTTTAATTAGCCTGAGCTTCTTTCCACATGAGGTTCCACAGCTTCAGCCGACCTAGTCCACTATTCTTTCTTTGTACAGAAAATGTGGTGTTTTAAATGTGAGCTGAGATTTAGTGGCAGTGTACTATGTGTCCTCTGAGTGTGTTCACATCCACTTTATGTGTGTGCATTACTGCCTGTGTGCGAGGAGACAACACTGATGAATTAGAGATAAATAATGAAGGAGCTCAGGGACTGATTTGTGATAGCAAGAGGGCCCATCAACAGAGAACACTAATACTTTTGAATGCTATGCTGTTTGATGTTGATCAAGTTCAACTTGGCTGACAGGGCTGAGAAGACTGTGGGGAGCAGAGGGACCAGAGCAGAGAACCCACTCAGACAGGTGAAAGAGGAGAGGGACAATAGCACTCAGCTCCACTCACTGCACACAGAGCCAACACACACACTCACACACACCCACCCACACACAGACACTACATATACACTCCTCTGAGGGACTCTTACCACTGCACACACTTAGTTTAACACTTTTCCTTTAAATAAGAAACGGTCAAGTCACTCCCCACACTCACTATATTTTAGAGCATGGTTTGGGTCAAATTGTCACCGTGAATATAGCAGCACTTCATGGATCTACATTCATGACATGCCATCTTCCAGTGCTTGGGGCACGGGTCATTTTGAAAGTGTCACCATTTAAGCAGGGGGAGGGCCCAGTCTCCATACCTCCAGCATTAGTCCATGTGGGTGAGTTGGGTGTGTGGAGAGCGTGGCCTCATTATGAAGGAGATAAAGACCGTTAAGGCTGTTTGGTCTTGGGCTGGCTCCAGCCCCTATGGTGAAACACACCTGCTCCCCTCTTTAAAAAGCCCTGCTCCAGTTTAGCTCTTGGCCACGGACGAGTAATGACCTATCCAGGGGGCCGTAACGCCCGCTTCGTTTAGCCTGTCGTTAAGACCCAGAGTCAGCAGCATACTGCGGCACAGTACCGTGCCAAAACTCAGAACAGGGTGTCCTTGCCAAAGATCTAACATCAAGCCTACTCTGTTAGAATATGGATAACTAACTAGCAAACCACATTAATGAAATAGCAGAGTAAATTTGGCAGTATTACTCTCCACTTGAAGAATTTCTTTAGACATATTGTCAGTTGGGTTTAATACTTTGATAATTCAAGAATCGTCAACATGAATATAAATCAAAAATAAGTCCTTGTGTTGCAGCCAATAGGAGCAGACTCAAGAACAGTATCCACTTAGTAATTAGAGAACATAAAGTTACAGCTTGACACTGCTTGGTTTCCCATTGTTGTCCTATCTTTGTTGTTTCTCACACACTTTTAAGCGCTGACACACTCCTATATACATATACATGTACATGTGCATATAAACACACACTCCGTCACACACCCAACACACACATCACATATAAAGATTTCCCAGTTTCCCAGTTATGTTTTCATCAAAGCTTTTCTTTGGCACTACAGAGCAGCGTCAGTATGGTAATGTGTTGTGCTGCCTGGAAAGCTGTCAAAAAGCTCCCACCTTGGATGAGAGACCACGGTAATTCAACTGGGCTCCTGTCTTCTGTGTGTTCAGGTCTCCTCATTATTCCGCTTTGCAGGGTAATGGCGTCTTGCACTGTTTTATCTGTCAGCTCACAGCAAACTATAGTTTTTTAGCCCTGTATATTAGATGCTAACATCAAAGGCAGCTGTCTTGACACAGGAGAGAAAGAAAAAAAAATGTTGCGTAAAAAAATGGAAACACTCCCGGTAGGCGAAAATTGAATCTCTTTACGTCTGGGGTGATGTGTGTATTGAGAATAGATTTGCTGGTTGGCATCTATGTGTTTGTTCTCGAGTAAACAGCGAGCCTTGTTTGGGTGTAACTGTCAGGTATGTGCGTGTGCCCCGTGTGAAAATGGGTTTGTTCGCAAAGTGGGAGTTAGGAAAAAACAGCAACACAAATTCACTCTAGCTGTCTGATCAATGGGGATTTAAGTTACCAGTGACAACTGCATAGCAGATGTCAAGAGACATAGACCCTTGGCTCCACAGTGACGCGAGCCGCCTTTTCTACCAGCAGGGTTTGTGACTCTCTCTTTTACCACCTGAACACTTCTAAGAAGTGATTTGTACATGCACAAGTTAGATCGTTTGAGCACACATCCTGTTTGGAGTTTTATTTAAGTCACTCAAAAAGTATGTTTCCAAAAACTCCAGTCTGGCACCATCCCGTCTCCCGGTGCTCCCACCTCTATTCGGGCATGTGGGGTTCCAACCCCTTGGGTGAAACAGGACTGTCTGTGTGTCTTCACTGAGGTAAGATGGCTGTTTATAGGAGTAGATGAATGTGTGTGCGTGGGGGGGGTTCTTTAGAAGACGCGCGTAGAGCAAATTAAAACTCACCGCAGGAAATGAGCGCCCTTGGCACTCCTCTTCCCAAGCAGCTGCACACACCCCAACCATCATCTGCCATTTTGACACATCCACGGGGCGTAGCAAGCAGCGACAAGGGGGAGCGAGGGGTGCCAACGTGACACCCACGGCTGTAAGCATCGCCGGGCCGCAGCCTCCAGCCAAACAGGTGTGTGACATCATGCCGCTGGTTCCTCTTCAGGGGCCTAGGGAGCGGGCTGGGGGACTGGTGCCGAGAGGGGGTGCAGGAGGAAACAAAGGGAGGTTAGGTCTCTACCTGACAAGCTCATTGATAACGTTTGGGACACGAGCCCCGAAGTCGATGGCAAATTGCCTCTAATGTCTCCCGGAGATCATGGGCCAAAGTCAGGTGCTGGGCGCTAAATGGGCTCATTAGTTATGATTTTTTTCCTTCTCTTTTGGACTTTGATAGGAGTTTTAACCACACACAAACACTCACATACATGTGCACATCATGTCAGAGATGACTAAAGCCAGAGGGCTTTGAAAACTTGGGACGTCATCATAACTCAAGACAGGGTTATAGTAGAGCCCAAGTGTTGAGACCTTATCCTTTCACATCCAGTAGCACATACAAAGTAGTTCTTTTAGATTTGAGTCATGGTTTTATTATTTTGCTCAAGTTTGCCCAGCTGAGGGGTCTAGGGAATACACAAGTCAGATCAGTCTGATCAGAAATCACAATTTGTTGGATAATGCACATCTTTTTTCACTGAATTTGTAACCAGGACTTAACAGGGACAGACAATAAATGAAAGGGGCACGTACCTATTTAGAATTCTCTACACGTCTCCCACATACACCCCTGTTCACACTTCAGTCGAATCCCCCAGCGACTGATCCTGTAACAGAGGAGAGGGAGGCTGTGAGTAGCCTGGGGGGTTCCTGAAGGCACCCGTCTGGGACCTGCTTCATAATCAGTGGACAGAGAGGATAGTGGTGGTACAGCTTCCCACAGCCACTCTTCCCCCCTGGCTGCCCCAACTCTGGTGAGCACCCCAGGGCTACCTGTTAAGGTGTTCCCCCTGGTCTGGGCTCTCTTCCTGCCAGGGCAAAAAAAAAAAAAAAAAAAAACCTCACATGAAGTCTGCCGTGTCTCCAGAGTGGAGTCTGTAAGGTGTGCCACGTGATTGGCTGAGCATGTGAATTTTGCATTGTTGGTTTGTTGGGTAAAGACAGCACCATAGTTCATGTGTATTCTGACATACACATTGTGGCTGTTTGGGCACATTACGTATGTGTAAGGACAAACACTCTGTGGTGTTGGGCATGTGATAATGCATGCATATGCATGTGCTCTCAGAGTGCAAATAAAATGTTTCACGGGTTTTCTTCTGATACTCAGAGAAGCTATATTATTAGTTGTCAAGGAAACATTCCAGGCGGGAGGAATTACTCACCCACATGGACATAACTGCAGCCAAATAACAGCCTGGACAATACAAGTCTCTTGACAGACCTGTTTGGCCCTTATCACCAATAATTCTTGTTAATAACATGGAATGGCTCTAATTAGTCTGCAGTGAAATTAACTGCTGTAGACTAATAAGAAATTATCTCACAGATAATAAATGTTTAAAGAAATTAGAACACAGCGTGGTGGAAATATGGAGCCAGATGTGCATTTTAAAAGGCTTCAGAATGACACATTGCTTGAGATATGCTTCATGTGTGAGTTTTTATTGTAGTTACTGTAGATGTATGTACCATTGGCTGCACTTCTCTTTCCATAGTCAGAAACAATATTCCCTTGACTGCGCCTCGGGGTATATCTCCTCCTTTCCGCTGTTCAACAGCAGACCTCAACATCACCACTGCTGTTGTAGATGCAGAAAACACTGTAGTAAAGGTAAGCAACTGGGGAGGCAGGTCTGAGGCTGCAGCCCGGACTTTCTAATTCGGGCCCCGGCCAAGGGATCTGGGAGACATGGTGGATTTTAACAAACACACTGGCCATTTCCAAATGTGCCGTGTGTGCTCAGCCGTCCGTGGTTCTCCAAGATATCTGGAGGAAAGGGGGTGGGTGTTAGGCAAGAGGGGGTGTACAAGGCAGAGGGAGCCAGGACGATGCCGTCTCCAGTTTGGTTTGGTCCGAGCACAGAGCCAGCTGGCCTCATTAGGACTTGATGGGAGGCGGGCTGGCATGAGACGTGCACATGCATGCGCACATCAACAAATGTAGTGTGAAGCGTGGCCTGATGCCCGTGAAAGACCCACACGGAAGTTTTTTTATTCCCTCTCTTCTTCCCTGCTTTTTTTCTACAAAGTGCACTGTGGCTTATTGACAGAGAAGGCGCATGATGTGGGAGAACATGATCATTAGCTTGTGTCTCTCTTTAAGGCGCTGCCTTTACCTGGCTCACCTGAAGGACCTCATTGCGCTTGAGTGGTTGTTTGAGGAGAGCACAGAGCATGGGTTGGGACTGAATGGAGTGAAGAGGGTACGGAGGGATGAGAGGATATGATTCATGGTAGGGCGGGTTCATCACGAGAGACGCCCGCTGACCTACAGTCTGAGGGCCGCTGGACCAGAACCAAGGCCTTGTTCCGACAGAGTGCGTGCGGCGTGAGCTGTGACGGATGGCGGCGGTCTGTTTGAGAGCCCCTGAGCAGGTGTGTGTCTCGCTCACATCTGCAGGCGAGCACAGTGAACCGAGACCAAATGGCAGACGCACGGGGCCCATCGGGTACCTGTGCACTGAGACACACTAATGATTATGGATGCAGGCCTATTAACGGTCACATCTGTAAGGGAGAACAACAACCAGCACACTGGGAGTGAGTCAGCACTTTTCAGCCCCACTGGAACATAGACATGCTGGTGTCAATGTGCAGAGAGAAACACAGTCAAAATGCTGCCTCTGTCTGCACTCTGGTCTGGCACAAGCACCATCCCCCCTCCCGACTTAAGACTTCTCAAAGTTTACTTGTTGAACTTAAAATCCAACACACCCCTGTGTGAGATTTTTGGACCACATGTGAAGGACATTCCAAGAGATAAAAATAATACAGTTAGTTAAGCACATTAACAAATTATCTAATGAATTCATCAGCTTCAAAACAGTGTTAAATATTCATTCTAAGAGTATAGGTAATAAATTAAATATAACTCATTGACTCATTATTTAAAAATGCATAATATGATTTGCATAGTTTTATCCTGATAGGAAATAATAATGGGTAGTTGTCTTGTAGCGTCTTTCATGACGGATGAAGCTTGCATCTTTTTGTTCCCTCATCATCCCTCTCTCCTACTTGCTTCTCATTAAAGTTTTAACGGAGGCTGTTTTAATTGTCAATCCTTTGACAGGTTGATAAAAGCAACTTGACAATTAAGTTCATTGGTTCTGCAATGCATATTAATTAGGTCTTATTTGGGTTTCTATTGTTATTGGAAGGAGCACTCATGGTGTAGCAAAATGTCATCCATTAACTTCCCTCTTCACAGAACTTAATGTAATTAAGCTTGCTATTGTATGACTACGAGAGGAGACTCTAGAGAGGAGAACTTTTGCTATTCACTGTATAAATGAGTAATGCTGTTCCTGTGACACTGCAACAACGTTATTTCACCAAAATCAACTGTTCACAACTTTATTATCTTTAACAACGGCTGCCTGCTCTTGTTTGGTTAATGGACAAAAGATTTCCCTTTCATGTCATTGTGTGTTGGCCAATACGTGAGTGGTGCACGCTTATGTTGCTCATGCTCATGTTTATGTGCTACAGTAAGAGCAGAGGGGTAAAACAGGCAGAGTGCTTTCAGAAGAGAGAGGAAGAAATGAAGGAGTGGCGGGTTTGAAGGGGGTTGTTGGAGGAGATTACCCAGTGCACCTTGCTCAACTCTGCAGGCCCACACACTAACATCAAAGTGGTACCCCCTATCTGCCTGAGGCTTAGTCGGCCCCTGTCCACCCCCTGTGTCACTCCATACATCCTCCTGTTCATGTTGAATAATTGACAGTTCTGTTTTACATGCTCAGCATTTGCCAGGACATGGAAGTGTGACTCCAAACAGGGCATGACTCCGAGAGCCTCCGTGCATTGGGTCGGCTTCATTAGAATGGGCCATAGTAATGCTTGACGCATCCTCCGAGCTGAATACCATCAAGGATAATCCACAGAGGTACAGTCGGCTGAATCAAAACACTAGGCGCAGTAGTAAAGATGCATTCTTGCTGTGGTTTTATCAGCGTAATTGCTTAAGTTGCTTTACGAGTTGTGTGTCCCAAAAGTGTATGTTTTCATTTCATTGCCAGCTTCATGGAGGGAGCAACAGCTCCCATCATTACAATGCAAACGTTCTTTTTTCTGAAGATACAAATGTAGTGTCTGGTGTGTACTTAGAATGGGATTCTGCTGAACTTGTTGGATGTCACTCAAGACTGCCAGAATGGCAGTGTATAGCGAAGGACAATGACTGCCATGGGTATGTGAAGGGGGTTAGATGTTTGTGCCAGGGCGATCTCTGAAGTCAAATAAGCCATTATCAGTCTGTCAAGCCAGGTCTCATCGTGGTCTCTTAATAACAGTTAGGCAGTTTGGTGAAGTCTCCATGAAAGCTGCAGTAATAGCTTTTTACAACTACTGCAGAGGAATTAGACAAAGTGAAGAGACAAAGTGTTGCAACAGTTTGGTTTGATGTTGAATACACATCAAAATGTGTTTCTTGTTTACATTGTATTGGCTGGAGCGCGGTTGTGAACCTCTGCTGTAGCAGTCCAGTCCTTAAAGTAGGCGAGAGGAAGGCCGGGCTGTTCATTTGATAGTTTACCTTGACCCCTGAAGTGTGTCGCTCGCACCCTGAGGGCTTGGGCTGGCAAAACCTTTCTGCGCCCCCCCGGGAATGATAATCTCAACGTGGGCGTTTACCACAGACACCAGACACAACACCATTAGCCACAGCTCTGCTGCTGCTCATTAGGACCCCGATCGATATAGGCGGCCACAGAAATCGCCAGTGCTGCGGAACCAGCTATCACTCTTCAGAGTTATTATCGTAAACAGCACTGGCCCAGATTTAGGGCAGCACCCCACTTTCGCCAGTGGAAATAGAGAGCAGTGAGGGCACTGAGTGACTGACTGGAGGCCTTCAAAATAGGTTATATTAGAACTTGTTCTCAAACTTCATTCCTGAGGATAAAATTAGAAGCAGTTGTGGGATGATTGTATACACGGCTGTATTCTCCTGGGTTTAGTATTATGACATGGCCACTGCAGAACAACACTCACAGACTTACTCCTCATTACACTGGACATATCTGAGCCCTGATGTCTTTCTCATTGAGTGTCAGAAACAAATGAGCAGAACAAGACCAACATTATGCCAAGCAAAACATTTTGCTGAGTGTGCAGAGTAACCAAAATTGAGAGACAAGATCCAGTGAGCTTAAGAGCTAAAACGATCCGCTAAATGCACAATGACCCAACACTTTTAACATATTTGCACTCACAGTGGGACCCCGTTTGAATCCCCCCTCCTCCTCAAAAGATAATTTAATTATTTCCCAATTTTTGCCCCACTAAGCACAAGTCGCCAATACATTAGTCACAGGAAATTGTAGATGAAAAGGCGAGAAAGGGGGAAAACAGTGTATTCCATTGGTTTCTGGCAGAGTGGAGAATAATATTGAGGCAAAATTGTGAAAATAAGAAAAAGGGGAGATGTATTGATTTTTGTTGGAGCCAGGCAAAGAAAAGAGAGGGAATAAAGAAGTGCTCTTTGGCCGATGTGTCCAAATGATGTCTCAGGGGAGGTTCTTAATGGTAGGGGGAGGGGTGCAAGGGGGTTAAGGGGGTGAGGTGGGGGTGATGGGGGCAGGTGCCTACCCTGACTAAGGCATGGAACTGCCCTTAGGCTAGGGCTAATGGTATTGGCTGAGCTTACTTTAAGCAGCTCTTTCCTAATGGCCAACTATGAGTGTGCCACAGGATAGACAGGTATTGATTGCTTCAAATGCTCTTGAGTTGACAAGAACTGAAAGTCCCTCAAGCATATACAATCTTGCAGCAAATTATGTCACACAGAAAGGTGATTAAAACAGCAGCTCGGGGCAGGCACACTCATTAAAAGTGTATATGATATTTCTCTTGTTGTCCTTGCCGCTATCGTCTTTCCTACGCCACTCTCTCAGTGTGTTTGTTTTTGTAGAGGGAGAGATGTCAGTTTTCTACACTGTAAATATCTACTAGCAACTTCACGCTTTTCACTATAATAGACTTGAGATTCAGAGCAATGACTGTTGAACCTCCATTGCATCAGTCACATAGTTAGTGCTTTAGCAGTGCTGTACTATTGAAAAGAATAGATTCATGTCACTTTTTAAAAAATGGATCCAGGTAAGGCGGTTACAATGTCTTTAAAAAGGCACAGTGTACAGGTAATATTATACAGAGAACAATGCTATATATTTGCTTTGTTGCCATGCCCCCCTTCCTCATACACACATACAAAAAATGCTGTGTACAAGATTTTCTCTTATTCACAAGGGGCGCTTTCTAGACTGCTTGAGGCATCTGCTTTGATTGCATAATTCCCAAGAGACTAACAACACAAAACAAAAATACTGACTGAATTCAGACTTATAATATACCGAACAAATAACATACAGCTCCACTCTTCAAAACCATAGTTCTCTAAAGAAAAGGAATTGGAGAGTAAATTCAAAGTTGAAAGCTTAGCTGTTTTGCAGAGTGCGGGGATGAGGGTGAAAGATGAAACAAAGTTGATTTTTTTTCCTGACTGAAAATGTGCAGCATTACCAAAATAAATATAACAGTATTATTACATGTACACTATAGCCAACGTATTTTAGGTTTAAATATGGCCAGGGCTAGAGAAAGGATTGGTGAGGAAATGCAGAATTATGCAGGGGTAACACAACAGGTCCCAGGAATCATCTGGTGCTTTGCCAAGTGTAGCATGACAGTTTCAAGCAAAGTAAACAGTGTTGAACAAATGAAAGGTAAATGAAATGACGAGTTCCGTTCCTCAAGAAAAAATATGTTTTAAAAAAATGAGATTTTCTGCATCCAAATGATATGGCTTCGCTCAAAGCTCACAGCTTTCCTCAGTTTCGATTAAATGCTCTTTCTCTGGCTGTTTGTGCTTTACAGTGGAGTGTGCTACATCGCTACTTTCTTCTCTACAGGGGCCCCTGGGCTCCCCAAGCAATAGGAGTAAATTAGAGTGCACCTGTTCCAGCTCCAAGATAAGCCATCTCCTGAGGATTTCCTCTGAGTAAAATGAAGTGAGTGAAGAATAAACAGAATATCACAGCATTACTCCGCCAAGGTGAAGTTGCTGTAGCTCTGGGGACACGGTTCGTTTTGCACAACACCCAGCAAAATATCCTCTATAAACCTCTGGATGTAAGACTGTAGGAATGGTCTCTGCTCACAGCGGAGAGAATAGGCGCTGCACTTTGTGTTCCAACAAGCAAGGCATGCGAGTGTGCTTCCCGACTGGATCTGTGCACAACATTGAGTTGAAATGCTCTTATTTGTGGTCTGCGTATTGTGGTTTGTTTCCAGCATGTTTTGACTCGGCGTCAACACATCTGTGATAGTCAACCATCAAACTGTGTACTTCTCTGTGTTCCCCATTTGTTGTTCTGCTGCCAAATATTCTTTCAAAGTATTTAATTAAGTCGAAGGAAAAAAATGTGTCAGCAGTGTATCAGCTTAGCTCCATGAGTAACTCCTTGTATATTTCATGGAGGAAATAAAAGCCTTAACCCCAGTGTGACGCCAAAAGACCACTGACCAGAGATGTCTAGAATGCAAAATTCACTCAGTTGGTTTACACATAAAAGGCAAGGATAATTAGAGGAAAAATGTAATTCATCATACGTTTGATAATCAGTCTGATTTGGTCTCCTATCTGCACCAGGGCATTCAAATAACCCCCCTACTATTAGCACCCCACTCTCTCTCACACCAGTGGTCTGTTTTACCCTCTCTTTGTTCCCATACAACACATTATCATTATTGTAGCTAATTGCACGCTTCGCCTTGAAGTCGTGCTGGAGACTCGTGATCCAGGGTTGAAACATGGACAGGGATCCAGTCTTTTCCACAGCTTGCCGTACACTGCTAATTGCCATTAGCTCAGGATCAGGCACACTCCTCGCTGTGGCCAGCCGGACGTCGGTGGTTAAAAAAAGTGGGGTTGAGGTAGGGGCGGGGTGGGGGTAACTATGGCACAAGGGCGGTAAGACATGGGAGGGATGGAGCCTAGGGTGGCATAACTTAGGTGGGATGGCTGGGGCAGATTGGGGAGGGATAGGACATCGGTTGGGGGTAAGCGAGGGGGGATGGAACCTGTGTTAGATGTAGGTCGGCAGGAGTGGAGTACCCTAAAGATTACAGTTGGTTAGTGCGACCCCTCTCTGACAGGATCTGAGCCCTTGGTCCCAGCAGAGGCGGACTCTTGCATTTTGGGGACCCGGCTATTAGTGAGAGTAATAAAGCCCCGGTACAAAGTTTCTGAGACCGCCCTGCCACAGGTCCAGGAAGGCTGCCCCGTTGTTAATACTGTCCTAAATGACAAAGGAAAGCCTTTAAATTACTGTTAATGAGACAGAGCGACTGCGCTGCCATATAAAAGAGATGTACAGCCCTTTTAAACCTATCCTAATAACTCTGTTTATATGAGCGTATCCTTTTATTATCTTTGTTTATTAAAGTCAGAGTAATTCAAGAGATGCATTCTTCTAACTCTACTTTTTTTTCTCTGATAGTTTCTTAATTCAGAGGGGAACATTAGTTTTACACCACAGTATCAACTTCCAACTTCAAAATGAGTCACTGGTCCCCCTTGGGCCTGTAGCAAAGGAAATGGAATCACAGACATAACTAGTGACAAAGCCTCCATCACCGCACATAGAAGATCTGATTCCATCTGTGAGAACTTTGGGTCTAGCCTAGAAAAATAATAAATATCCCTCCACTTGTAGCAGCCTATAAGTCATTCAAGAGGTAGTTCCAAGACCAAACAAAGGAAATGGCGTCATTAATGATATATATTATGAAGTAAGTCCTCTTAGAAGGCTTTTCAGACAAATGCATGATAAGGGGTTGAACTCTATCCTAACAAAGGATCTCTAAAATACGAAGTGAAAAGCTACCCGGCGAAGAAACAAGTGAGGAAGAGTCTATTTCCACAACACAAACAGATTTCCTGGCCTTTAGCAGTCTCTTACTGGGATACTTTGAGACATATCCATCAAAACACAGCTGTATTCATTCATATTTCATACCTTCTCCTTCTCCCAGTGCTTTAACACTGTTCTTTGATCAAAGCGGAGAAGTCGGATCACAACAGGAAGGTTCCCTGCCAGCCAAGACGAAGAAGTGAAGGCCAATTCTACTGTACACGCTTCCATACAACTCCCAGCTCCTCTGTGGGAAAAATCCAACAAAATATAAATTGTTATAATATGACACTTTAACACATTATAAATTTTGTTACTTCAAATTTTAACTTAGTATTTCTTTCCTAATGCCATCTACTATGACAGAATGTGTAAGCATAAACAATGTTACAATCAACACCAGAATCCATCTGTAAATTTTAGATAAAATTAACGTATTTTTCGCAGAGCCACATTTGATTGATGTGAGATTTTCTCAGAGTTTCACTAATACAGTTTCTCCAACTTAACTGATGGAATTGCTGCAGGATTGACAGGCAGAATCACATGCAAAACACACAGCTCAAGAGTGTCACCATGTGGCTGCTCTGGGACATGACATTACTGTCTCCCTACAGCGAGAAGCAAGCAGTCAGTTCTCATATCTTCTGCTCTCTCTGCCCTGTCTTGGTTATTTATATATATTCTCCAATTAACGCCTTTGTCAACTGCTTTACATTGAGTCTGTCGTCTCTCCATCACCTCGGCCAAATCTTAGTTCCAAGACAATGTTCTTCCAAAGGGTCTTTTCACTAAAGCTTGGGGGAAAAAGGGTTTGAAGACCTCCCTGACATTTAGACTCTCTCTGAAGATGACTTTGCCTTCTACTATAGCCTGCGGGAACATAGTAAGACCCACACTAAACTTCAATTGATATGCAGTGCCTGAATTCTCTAGGGTAAATTATCATTCTGTTCATAATAAGAGCCACAACAAGCACCTGCAAAATGACTTTATTATACAGTGCGCTTCAATAAAACTTTTCTCCTTCTGACCCATTGGAAAAACATGGAGCGTAATGTAATGGTGATGAAATGAAGAAGTATAATTTTATGCATATGATCGAATTCTTATTTGGATGGCGGGAAGCGCAGCTGCTCGGATGGGCTTGATTGGCAGGTGCGTTAACACGACAGCCGCTGGTAGCCTTGGACGCCTCCTTTTTTTCCTCCAGCTATTATCCAAATATGTTCTGTTTTTACAAGCAAATGAATGGGACAAAAATCAAAGTATCAAATATGTATTGCCCTTCATAATGGAATTCCCTCAGAGCAAGGACGGCTAACAATGGACCATTCTCAGTATCCTGTCCTTTCCTTCTCTATATGCCAATGGATGTGACCTCCTCTGCTTTGACAATGAGGCATCCAGGAACACAGGCGTTTGGCAGGGCTCCACACTGCCTTTTTATGTGCGCTGTTATATTTAAGGGTGACTCCGGCCCCCGTACCATTGTCTTCGCCGTGATTATTTTCTACCGTTGTTTAGCCCCAGTTGTGGCTCTTTGATGAAAAGGTCGCCACTCAATTGGAAAACAGTCATTAAAATGCGGTGGGTACTATTCACCAGTGTGCATGGGGGAACCAACTCAACTGAGCTGGTTAATCAAAAGTTAATTATATAATTTTCATGCAGATGAGGGGAAACGTTCAAATGAATCCCAACTCTACAATCATTACAAAAAATAAATAAAGAAATAATTCTAAAATGCTATAAAATGTTCAGGGACTGGGAGGCTGTAAACAATATGAAGTTTAATTTGAGGTAAACAAAGTGAATATCCACTAGGGGGTCTGGGAAGGAGAAAGTGAGGTTAAATCAAATTTGGAAACATAGATACCAGCAGGTTTTGTTGTCCTGATGTACGTGCAATTAGCCAGGTCCTTGATGAGGACACTGGGAAAGAGAAAGTTGAGTTTTGCGGCAAGCGCTTTGGGATTTTTAAAAAGGGAATTTATGGTTTTTCATGTGCTATCTGTAAACATTAATTATTCTGCAACTGAATTAAACTCATATTTTAGAAAAAAAATAAATAAAAAAGCAGAATTATCTTTTATGAAGATGTTGCAAAATTGCTGAAAGGTAGGGGTAAACTCGAAAAACAACACGGTCTATGGTGTATTTCATTCAATAACTTTGTCAAAAATGTATAAGGGACTTTTCAAAAACTATGCTTCAAAGGGGGACTGAGTGAGTTATGCAAATTACAGCCATGAATATTAAATGTGGAAATGAACGGGCATTGTTCTGGAAGTGCAAGGGAATGTGTTTTTTAATTTTTCTTTTAATTCTATGTGCTTTTTATAATGTTCACCTTCTCCCAGTTGTGTGCGCGGGTTTTGGGTTCATTGGTGTGCATTACAACCACGCTCTAACAATGCACGGCCCTCCCCGGTGTCAGCACAGTTCATGAATCCTGGCCCCTTATGCACTAGGCGATTAGTATGGTGCTCTGTCTGTGGGGCTTTGCCAGAAAATGAGTTCTCTTTAAAACATATGCCCCCTGCTGATTCCCTTTCCTTTCCTGATATGAAATTCCAATTTTTATAATGAACACCAATTTCCTGCACGGAGAGGGGGGAAAAGTTGCACTGTCTAGTTTTTGTTTTGGATGAGTGCGGCTGTCCTAAATTAAGAGTAAAGCGTTTTCTGTTGTTGTGGACGTTGTGTGTGGATAGAACATTTCAATTGTGCGGGGCTAATCAACAGTCAGGTACAAGCAGATCCAGATCACATGGTGTAATTTTCCACATGGCGTTTGCACTTGACTGCTGTGGCAGAAAATGGAATTACCAAAAGTGGAGCAAATTTAATTAACTCATTGATTTCTAATAAATTGGCTTAATTGCCAGCTGTTGTCATGGTGAGATTGTTGTGTCACAAGTTTGTCATGCTTGTCGGTCGTGGCGGCTCTACAAAGACAACTGAATCTATTCAAAGGCTTTTAAAAGGGCATTTTATACGATTAATATTTTATTATATCATTATGATTGCACTGACTGGAAAGGAAAGGCAGCACTCTTCCCATAACAAGCAAATAAAAAATCTGATTCAAAAACTTTATTACAATGTAACATTGATATCAATGTAACATACATAAACATCGACATCTCCGTGATGAATATGAATACATAAATATATGAAGGCAGCGTCTTCACTTATCATTCCCAGCTTATTACAGTCTGTTAGTTTTTCTCATTTTTATTCAGAAGGAAACCTTTTCTTTCGGTTGAAATGACTGGAATCATCATTAATCTAAAAAGATTGAAATTTTGTTAGCTTGATCTGCATCTTAAATATTTCATTTTGCAAACATTAGACGTATTCCGCTAAATAAGGCTGGACAGAACGCGCCAACTTTCACCCAAAACGGCACAATTACGCATGCACGTACTCAATCATGCAAAAAGAAAAAGATAAAAACAGCCATTGGACGGCTCGTATATTGTCATTGCTGCTTTGAAGCAAAATGGCACACACAGCTAGAGCGCACATTAATATTGTACAATTGAAGTAGACATTGGTCATAAATTATGTATAATAAGCACTTACTACATTGTATGGTCTGAGCCTCTCCTGGGCTTGGGCACTTGTCTCGTCAGGAAGAGACACCACACCTCCCGTACCCATCATCTAAGCACAATAAAACGGACATTTCCAGTAGCCATTATTAAATTAGAAGGCCTTCAAATAGAACAGGCGCGCGCACCCAACTTTTTACGCATTACGAGCCATGTTTACCCAAGTGGAGATTTCCAACAACTTTTTACACAACTGTGCTTTTATAAAAAAAATACTTACTCTAATAGTCGCCTCCAGCTCTCCCACGCTCCTCTTGCCACCCGGTAACCAGCCGTAGGACCAGTGCTGGGACAGAGTGACCTGAAGCACTAGCGCCAGCAGAAACACCTGCACCATCACTTTGCTACTGTTGCTCGCTTCCATTTGCGCTGCGGAGGGATACAAACAAACTTTTTAATGAGCTATATAGTGTCACAACCTCTAATTTCACCGCACCAAGGCACTTCAAGTACATTATAACGCAATAAAAACATATTCTAAACAATACTTCAGGCGGTAATTAATAAAGTGCGTAATTATAACTTAATGGCCATCGAATGAAAGTTGGAGTGCGGAGGAGTCACTCACCTTTGTGTTTGCCTTGTTAGCATGTTGTGCATTAGCCAGAGGGGGTTTTATAGGTGTCGCACGAGGCAGCTGTCAGGACCATAATCCCCTCTCTGCAGGTGTGTGACACATTCAGGGACTAATGGCACACAAAATACTACTAATGGAGCCGGCTAAGTGCTCTGATATGCTGACATCACCGCGGGTGTTCAAACAGCATTAAATATAAAACAACATCATCTTCCCCACTTGTTTGTAAGGCCATTGAACGCATCCTTACAGAGGCACATAAAAAGGACAACAAGATGTAATATGGCATTTCTGCCCATTTATAATTTATTGGAGTCAGCTTTTAGCAACAAATAGCAGTTCAAGTCCATACACAGTCAAAGGGCAAGTAGATTTCAAACAGGGTGACTTGAGAATGAGATCTGTCAACCAGCAGAGGTTCACATACATTTTTATAAAACTTATTTTCAGTTTTTAATAGTTACTTAAGTGAACTTTAACACAAGATCAAATTGCCACATACATGTCGGCCAATGTATTTTTTTGATGAACATTCTATTGTCATAAGATGCTGGAGGCCTCTAAAAGTGGGAAATCAGTTGGAAAAATATATTATTTATTATGCAGAAAAGCTACCACAATTGACTACATATTCAAAAGTTCTCAGAATTATCTTAGATATGGCTCACATTATAGCCCTAAATATCTACTATTCTTTATCATTCCAAAATTATTTTTCTAGTAGTAGCCTGTCTTACCGATAACCTAAGTTTACAGTTGCTAAAACTAATTGTATAATGTAATACCCTCTTTTCCTTAATGATGCAAAAGCTGCAAAGCATAAATTAAAGTGTAATTGTAAAGCACATTTGCTATTTTTTTTACTATTTTCACAAAAAACAAAATAAACAAACAAACATAAACACTGAAGTAAAGAAATAAAATGTGTCACTTGGTGACAAATTCACAAGATTAGAACTGTCGTTCTAATGCATATGGCACTGCATTCACAGACAGGAGTGTAAAATAATGTGTACAAAAGTTAGTGTAAAACCTTTCAGGTTTGTCTGATGCTTCTGGGTTCATAGAAGAATAATGTAGCCTGTTTCATTTGTCTGTTTTCAGTTTGCAGCATCAGGCACAAACTGGTAAGTCATATTGCCAACGGCAAAAGGAAACTTGGTGAAGTTGAATGAAATTGCAACAGGCAGCTGCTGTTAAGTTATTCACAGACAGAAGTGAGGTCATTTGCAGTGTGTCTAATGGAATAGTGTGTTTCATAGGATTCCTGTTTATGAGGGCAGATGTAACATAGAGCAAGGCATTGTGGTTGTTCAAATAAATAATATACAGATAATATACACGTGAGTTCATTTAAATAAAATGAAACCATAATACAATATAATGTATACATAGATAAAGTCATTACATTAAATGGATATCCATTACAATGCTGCTGTTTGAATATATTATCCCAATAAATAACCCCTCGCAGTAGTAAATCACAATGTACTACTTAAATTTCTAGGAGCACATTTAAAATAGATTACTGTATATTACAACACATGTTGATGATGGCAGGTTTAAAAAGAGTTTGCTTTTAGAAAATAACATTCAGAAAAATTGCATAAGTTAAAAAAGGTATCATGAACAGTGGGAGCACACATATTACTTGAAATTGGCGTAGTCTGAGAAAATGTCAACAAAATCCTGCACCACCCTGTAGCAGTAGTCGTACTGCTCCTGAAAGCACCAGAGGAAATCATTATTCACATGTGTTTAAAATGACTCTATGACTGTTTGTATGTTGCACCTACCACAGTCTGAACCATGTGTGGCCTTTGCATGCGTAAACTTTTGACGGTCTGAAACACATCGAGGAGTCCTTCAGCTTTGACTCTCTCCAGAATGTTACTGAGGGCAATGAAGGTTCCCGTCCGACCAGCTCCGGCACTGTGCACAGCAAGGACAAATCCATCAGCAAACACATCCCACAATGCCCACTGGAAGACCTTGGAAAACTCTGGGATTTCTTGCAGAATTCTAATTGACCTGAAGCATAGATACTTGTAGGGGAGTGCTCTTTCAAAAGGGTGGACACCAGAACCAGTTTTATCACTTTTAGAGCTTATATTAAAATATTTTCTGATCTATGTTATAATGTTGTTTATTCCTCAAAACATCCCTGAAATTTTGTTTTGTTTCATTGGCACATGTTTAATACACAAAGCCTACATATTTAGGCTGAATTCTTCTTTCAAACAGTTTTCCATCTTCTGACGTAATGTGATAGACTCCATTGTTTAGGCTGAATTCTTCTTTCAAACAGTTCCATCTTCTGACGTCATGTGATAGTACAGGAAGTGCTAAAAGAAAGATAGATTAAAAGAAAGATCTGGATCATTTCAGTTCTGGAACTGCCAATCTCTCGTGAACTAAAAGTAAAAGATAGCTCTTAACTTTAAAACTACCACTACTTGACATCAAAAGGTGGAACCACAGACTGGATAAAGAAGTGGACTAAGCGAGTGTGACGTCACCTGTAGCTTTCAGCGCTGTTCAAATGAAGCTCGTGATGCTCGTAAACGGTTACAGGAGCAAATATGGAGACAGGCTCTATGTTTGAATAGGATTTTTTGACAGACAAAATAGAGAAAAAATAGTTCAGGATCATGTTGAGCGGGTTAATACGAACAAAATGACGGGGCTCACAGCAGCTGTTACAGGGAGAGGGGCCACAAGATCCTAATGTAAGTCAATTGGACCCATGGTCAGAAGGAGCCGGAAGAGTTTCCTGGCGTACTTCCTATTTGGAACGCGGCAGCTAGTGCATTAGCTGTGTCCATTTATATATACAATCTGTGCGTTGAACAGAACATTTTAAGCTTTGGAGATGTAGACAGGCTAATAATGAAGGATTACTCAAACATGTGTGATGAGAGCAGTATTGGTTTACATTGAACCAAACTATCAAAGTGCCAGAACATATAAACACATTCTGTTACTTTAAACCACAAACAGTGAGTATTATATTGTTATGGGTGAGTTTCTAACACCGTCTAGCAGAAATCTAGTTTGCATACATTTGCTTGGACCCTCTCTCAGCTCCTCTAGATTGCACATTTGTTTCTTTTAAATAGAAAAGTTTACCATAGAAAAGGTGACCTCTGTGTTATAGGGTGATAATCACCCTCACTTAAAGAGACTAATCCAATGCTAACACTAATCAGTTTGGTGGCTGCTGTTGGACTGAGTCAATGTTTACAATGATGGCAGGCGGAGGTGGCGAGAGGCGCGCAGCATTCGGTATACAATTCGGAAAAGGAGTGTAGAGAGACATTTGGGATTGCAGCGGGTTAGCCCCATTCCCAAGAGGCAGCAGAAAAAGCTTTAAAAAGCCCTCTTAGACAAGTGGTGATGAAGGAATAGAAGAGAGTGATGACACCATTTCCTGTCGTTAGCTCATCTTATCAGATTAATCATAGTGGGAGTCAGCGGAGATTTCACTTTGAGAGGTTTTAATTGACTGTGAATCAGTGGATTGGATCAATCCCAGCGGGGCATGCTGCTTTAGAATCACTTCACCTGAAGCTAGGTTGTGATCAAAGCTTTCTCTGCTAAGTCTTTATAAGGGATCACATAAGTGGTTTAGGCAGAGAACACCGGGTCTACCGAGGCAAACTGTACATTTCATTGTTACAGACATTTGTAGGAAACGACTAATAACATTGCAATTCCATCTGATAATGCTCGTGAGGTGTAATAATCAAGTAATCGAAGTAAAAATAGAAAGACTGTGTATGTAGTTGTAGGATTTTGGCGGCTGTCGTGTTGTTAAAATGAACTTCCTCACCTGCAGTGGACAATTATGGGATGGTTTCCAGACTGCTGCTGCTGCCTCTGCACAGCAGCAATAATGTCAATCATCCCTCTTCCCTCTGCCGGTATTCCGATCTCAGGCCATCCGTGGAAGTGGAAGTGTCGAACGTGTTGTGACTGCTTCTCCTGGCATGACGAGAAATCCAGACAGTTAAATCCATGCAGCTAAACATCACTGTCATACTTATGTCAAGTGCCAACAGCTTAATCGCTTATGACAAGTGAAGCCAATGGAAAAAAACAACTTTGAATTTCACACTTTTATTTAGTTTATTTTGGGTTAAATGTGGTTCTAAAAGTGATACGTACCATTTTATAAGTGACCACCAAGTCTTTGAGTGAGAATGTGTCACAAAGTGTATCTGCAGTCAGCTCCACGGTGTAATCTCCAAATGTCATACTGCCCTCTGATGGCCAGTACTGGTAACACTTCTCCTGGTATGACAAAGGTCACATGGAAAAGTCATCAGGTTTTTGATTTAAAATATTACCTCTAAAAATAATGTGCAAAATGTTTAATGAAGAGTGAAAAGGACTGTTATCTGACTGCTAATAAATTCCCATTTCTTTTTCTTTTTTTTTTTTTTTGTTATTTAGGCCATGCTGAAATCATTTGTTCTGATGCAGAGTAGACCTTGATCATTTTTAGATACATAATTCAGAATCTGTCTCTGTTAATTTTGTTATTCTGCTTCCCTATTAGTTATGACCACAGCAATAACTATTCTTTATTAGGTCCACATAAAAAAATACATATACAGTCAAAGTTATAAGTACAGTACTATGGCTTAATTGAAATAGCAATTTGAAACACATCACATAAGCTGCAATTTTTGAACTACCATGATTTCATCCACAAACAGTGAAAACCATTTACACTGCAGTAAATATGTACAAATATTTTCTGAAATATATTTTTTATCAATTCATATTTCTTCTTGCAAATTTTGTCTACTCAAATATGAACTTTTAAAACAAATGTAATCGCAATATTTAAAAAAATATAAAAAAAAATATTCCATTTGAGTTTTTAGGTGCTGCATAGGTAGAACCATCACCTTATAATAAGTCATTTTAATCCATTTTATACAATTTAATATATTTACCCTCATTGACAGACCACTTTTCTACACTGACTTTCTGCAAAACCTGAGTAAGTCTTTGGCACAGGGCTACATGCACCTCAAAGCGCCCCTCTATAAAATCAACCCAATAAACCATTTCCTTTTTTTTCCTCCTTCCAAGGCTGCTGTGTGCCTTACCTGCTCTCGCTCCTTGAGTTCGGTGAGCATAACGATTGAATGGCACCTCCACTCCCACACCATCCTCCAGAAGTCCTCCACCGTGTGTAACAGGGGGCCCTGGGTCGCGATAAAATAGTCCTTCTGCCTGTAGCCCTGCAGTCAAGTAAACAAGAACTTGAGGAGAACGGCAAACTTCATATTTTGCATTGTTTGTGAAGGCATAGCTTTAAATACACTTCTATGGGAAATCTATATTGTGCTGAGGGAGCGCTTACATCAATAAAGGAGGCATTGATGTAGTCGGTGAACTCTTGTCCTCTTTTCACTGACAAGATTACTCGGTTAAAATCATCTGGAAGAAAAAAAAGTTATGCATAAGTTAAACCAAATCAAAGTTTTAACACTGGACGTTGCCCGTACTCGTATCAAGCAGTACTGTGAAATAAAACCAGAAATAAAAAGTTCTTTTTTCTTGCAACTTTCAAGTCAAAATACAAGTTCTGTTTAAGTATCGTTGATCACACGGACATGGATTGACTAGCAGGAAATCTATGTTGGGTAAAAAAGAAAAAAAATTCACACGCGATGCTGGGCGTTTGAAGTAGCTCGGATGTGATGTATAATAAAAATGGCAAGAGTGGTGGAGGAGTCCTTACATGGGATGATCTGAAGCACCCGGTTCTTCTTCATGTTGGCAGGAAGGTTGCCCGTTCTCATGTTCTCCTTCATTATGCGGACATTGGTCAGCTTCTAATGGGGGTGAGAAGATGGGATGAAGAGAGGGAGAGGGCAAGAGTGAAAACCAACAGATATGATCAAAAATGAGAGCAAAAGTTTATACAAGGAAATGCTTATGAATGAGTTAGAGTTGGAGAAGGTTGGACGTGAGTAGCTGGTTTGATATTAGAGGAATATTGTAGAAAATCTGAAAATGGTTCTTGCTTAAAAAATTAGAAGTACAATTTGAATGATGGAGATAATGTAAATAACATGATTAAATTACAATTACTTTGATTTTTTATAGATTAGTACCAAATGCCTACTCTGTTCTTAATGCTTGTTTGCGTCTCAATTTAGATGCTGGTACTATAACTATATCAAAAATGTACAGGTCTACAGCAATGAAATTTGATAGTGACCAGTCCTATTGATTGTTTCCAATTGTTTATCCCTGAAAGCTGCTTCCTTTGGGTTGTCATCTGCTCATCTGTCATCTATATAGATCTATATATCTATATCTATACATCTA
>KN494599.1:16537-53705 GCA_000787155.1 Scartelaos histophorus | reverse complement strand
ATATATTATAAAAAAATCACATTTTCATGGTCTTGTTTTATAATCTGTTTTGAGCAAGTCTCTCTGGTCATTTCAGGAGTAATCTGGTGGAAGGTATTGATTCAAACTACATCAGCAACTGTCTTTATGATCCAGACAAAGCTCCTTTGTGCCCAATATTCAAAATGGGAGACCTAGTCAAACTGTCTGGGTTCAGCTTTGAAACAATAGCAAAAGAGGTAAGTTTTACCCCCAGGTCTTTCCTCCGCACTACAAACAGCATCAGTCTTTGATGTTTTGTGTCCTTTGTCACTGAAAGTACATGGTTAAACGTGGTGTGTAACTCTGCAGGGAGGATCCATAGGTATTGTGATAGACTGGACATGTAACTTTGATGTGGATGTACGAAAGTGTAAGCCTGAGTACAACTTCCACGGTCTGTACGGAAACCCAGACAAAGCTCAAGCATCTGCTGGATACAACTTCAGGTCTGACCCACTTACCTCCAGACACACCTAGACTTTATATATGAGACTATGATCTTCAGGGCTCTGCAGATATATTTGCTCTAATATTAAGTTCACCATAATAACTCAGCTAAGAGCTTTCATCCTGTTTATATTTGAGCTTGTGCCAGTTGTAGCTGCAGTTTACAGTGTTTGCATGTGCACAGTTCAAAGCCTCACACGTTTCGATTAGCGTTTACTGCGTGTAGTTTCACCACATTCATTTTCTGTTCTTCTCCTATAACATCAAACACACGGTTGCGTTTGGGAAATGCACAATGCAGTATTTTAAAGAGCTCATATAAGGCTATTTTTAGATCTATGTTATAATGTTTTTATGTTGTTTCCTCATCACGAACATACCTGGAGATGTGTTTTCGTTCATTAATACATGTTTAACACACAAACTTTGCATATTTACACTAGTTTAGCGCTTCTTTCAAACAGAAGACACACAGCAGCTTGTAATGTCCCGTGGTAATACACAAAGTTCTCTGCTGTGTTTATGAGCTCCAGACGCCTTCACTAGAATCATTTGGATGTAATGTGGAATATGGCATTTTGAGCTTTGAGGATGATTAATAATAATAAAGGAATAGACACACACAACTGTTTTTGATGAGGAAACAGCATTATAATAGTACTTAAAGCTCACAAGAGTCAATTTTGTGAAATATAGGACCTTTAAATCATTTTTTTACAGGTACGCAAGGCATTATGTTGAGAATGGAGTTCCCAAAAGAACTCTTTTCAAAGTGTTTGGAATAAGGGTTGATATTGTTGTACAGTCACTGGTAAGTTTATGTCTGATACAGCATCGTGTGTGTGCGTAAGGAATAATAATAACATGGATTCCTGTGTACTCTGCAGGCCAGGAGGTTTGATATCATCCCAACATTAACCGCTATAGGCTCAGGTGTGGGCATTTTTGGAGTGGTGAGTTTCATCTGTATTTAGTTGACAGTACAAAAACAAAAAATTGTTTAAAAAAAAAAGAAAAATGTACTTTCTGATCTAGGTTACAATGTTTCACCCTGAGCTGTGATTTGTTTCATTCACACATGTTTAACACACAATTCCTACATATTTAGTTCTTCTCTCAAACTGAAAACTCTCTTCCACCTTGTGATGTCATGTGATAAAGCAGGAAGTGCTCCAGTGTTTTTAATGTCCACACATCTTCACGAGATCAATTTGGATCATTTTAACCCAGGAATTGTCCATCTCTATTGGATAAAAGGAGCCGTTCACTTGAAAACTACCACTGCATGACATCACAAGGTGGGACAGAGCATTTTGAGCTTTGAAGATGTAGACAGACCAAAAATAAGAGGTTACTTAAACATGTGTGAATGTAACAAAACACAACTCCTGGTGTGTTTTTGATTAGATGGCAACATTATAACGTGGCTTAACGCTCAGGAGAATCTATTTGTGTAATATAGGACCTTTAATGTTTTATTTTTATTTATTTATCTTCCAGGCAACTGTGGTTTGTGACTTGGTTCTACTTTATTTATTACCAAAAAGAGAGTTTTACAAGAACATGAAATTCAAATACACAGAGACACACAGCCAGGTGAGGAATCATATTTGGCTTTGTTCGTAGTTTTTAAAAGCATCGTTCATCTGTTCATTATCATCTTTAAACAGCAGGTGGCAGCAGACCACCATATGACCATAGCAGATGGAAATGAAGAGACTTATAATTTAAATTTTGTCTGTAAATTATGAGACTTGAAATTGAAACCTTAAGCCTATTTCATTGGTCGATAAGCCACTGATGAGGTCTGGCTTTGGCTTTGGCTTTGGCTTTGGCGTGTGTTTAGATGCACAAAAGAAATCTCATCTTTAAAAACATTGACTGACATGTGACAGTTTTGCATTTTGACACAGATGACATAATGATTTAAATCATTAACGTCTTTTTAATGTTTATCTTTTGTTTTCTTTGGATAATTTTCAGCATCAAAAACTGTAACTTCATAAAAAAGTAAATTATTGATTTTGAGATCAAATAAAACTTCAAATGTAGAGATGCTGATAAAGATTTGTGCTGAAATTTGTTCAATCTATTTTTTTTCTAGCTGCTTCCTTTTGTATATTTTGTGTGCTCAAACTATGAACGTGTAATGAATAACTCCTCCGCCTTTTCAGTAGGTCTCAGACAATAATAAACAATAATGAACCAAACTACTTTTCAGTTTGGTTCAAAAATGTAGTAGAGCAGAAAGTAAGTAAAAAGTATAAATCCAAATGTACTCCAGTAAAGTACAGATACCTCTTTTTTTAACTTAAGTACAGTACTTTACTACTTTTACTTTCTTTCTTTCCACCATTGCTGACATCAGATGTAAAGTCAGTGCCATAAAGTGCATGTAAAGTCCAGTATCATCATCACACCGTCCCCCATCCCTCCTCCTGTCTCATTCCTTGCCCGTTTAGACTCATGCCCTTAACTAAAGTAGGTGGGACATTTGTATTCGCAGCCAGACACCGACTCCTTCGATTTAGACCCAAACGCCTATTACGGCCTCGAAGCCAAACCAGGACAAGTCCAGGACACTGGGCGTCCCCATGTGAGTGCGAGAGTGTGGGTGCTGTAGCCAAGCGGACATAAGGGGAGACACTAGAGAATAGACTTGTGTGGCAATATTAGGTTCAGAGTGTTACAGTTTTTTTCAATCTCTTAGACACACTTCTCTATTAAAAATTGACATTTGCAAAACAGTTCACACAGAGTCCGTCTTACGGGTCGTAACAATCCCAGACAGGGTTCAACTAAATTCAGTCACCATAAACTACAGTTTTTCATTAAAAACTGATAAAGCATTCTTCAAAAACTAATTTCACTGTCAAAACTCTGAGTCAAAGCCTGACACTTCAGCTCAGAAGTTTTAGTTCTTCTCTCAGTGACCACAGAGAATCACTGGTTTGGTGCATTCTGACACTGCACTTCACACTTTACACAGATGCATCTGTGACTGCAGGAGTTTGATTATTTATTTCCAGTTTTTTGGCACTTTTATGAAAACTGACATTTGCACAACAGCTCACAGAAAACAGGGTTATGATTTTCCTAAACAAAATTTAATCTCAACAAAATACAATTTTTCATTCAAAACTGATCCATCATGCCCAAGTTTTACTAGAAAAACTGTCAGACTTTGATCATTGCAACTCAAAACCTTTAGACCTGCTCTCAGTGGCCACACTGTGTGTTTAGTGCAGTCAGACTCTGGGGTTCACACTTTGCACTCTTAAAATTTCGTGTGGAACTGGAAAACTGGAAAATATACACATACACAAAAGTACACATTACCAACGGCAAAGATTTTGCAGTATTTGAATATTAATGCTGAAGAAAATGGAAAGCTGCTGGAATAGCAAATACATCAGCACTACTTTTGTACTGTAATATGTAATATGTCCTTTGCTGTTAGATTTTGATGCTCTTACATTTTGGTTTGACATTGTGTTTCTATAGTTTCTATAGTGAAAGTGACAGAGTTTGGGCCAAAGTTCTTAACCATGTGAGAAAAGATCTTTAGTGCTGAAAAAACAAGCTGAATTCTCTGCTGTGTCAAGTGTTCTGAATAAGAGCCTGAAAACTGTGTGAACTGATGAGAAATGTTCAATGATTTGATCACCTAAGCCCTTTTTCAGATAGAAGTTTAAACCAAATGATCAAACTAAAATTACAAAATGTGCTAAAACCATTGAAAAAAACTGTAACCTTTGCCTCATGTATTTTTACCATTGAGAATTATAATTGATTTGCCCTCTGACCTCCACAGGATCGAGGATCAGACGGTGGTTCTGTAGAGACTGAAGTACGAGTAAGTCCACACAGCTAAGGAGAATAAAAGTGCTGAATTTATGCTTGATCGTGTTGCAGTATATTTACTACTCTTTGATTTATTTATGATATATTGAATTTAAGTTCCATTTAGAGCTGCCACCTGCCCCTCTGTTGCTCATCCTGCACAGCCTCTTCCCTCTTATTCTCAGGATGTCATACATGAAATGCATTCTGGGTTGTAATATGTTATGACCTATTGCTATTCCAGTCGCTCTCAGTGCTTTGGTTGGTCAAATCTGAAATATTATTGCAGTTATCATGTATACGTTTAATGTATAAGTATAATGCTCATCTTAACTCACCGCATTGCTCAGATTGTACCACTTTTACTGCCATTTGAGGTGGTCACTCTATTTACTTTTTTTCAAATTACAATTAAAATGTAGAACAATTTCATTCTGCATCTAATAGAAATGAAATTACATCTTTCCCCTTTGACGTGTGCTGAATTCAGAAATAACTACAGTTTATTACCATCTGATAACATTCCTAAAATGTATTGTTTGTACTTTTATTTCCTATATTTTCATCCTTTTAGCCAACGCCCGCAGCCTCCCCCAGAGACCACTCAATCCAGATTATGGACATTTCCAGGAATAACAATCAGATTCCAGGAATATCCAAGCAATGAATTTTATGCAACCTGAAAAGACTGGCCCCAGGGACTGCATCTCTTTCACTTTTCTGTTTTGTTGGGATAGTCAAATAGAAGTTGACACTGTGTAGTTTTTGGGTGTAGTCACTTTTGTTGTTCTTTCATTGGGTGTAACATGTTTACTGTAAAGCTCTAAAAGCAACGTGTGGATGAATGGACAGATACAACTGTGTGGATGAATGGACAATGACAAAGCACTGAACCTCATCATTGTATGGGCAAAATGAGAACTTATTATTGGCAAACGGTACAATAAAATGATTTTTGTGGTTATAAAGAAAACACAATCAGGTCTTGTTGTTTTGCTATATTTTATTTTACCTAGTGTACAAAAGCATGCAAAAAATAGCCTCCTTCAGATATTGGTACATATTTACAATGCATTCCTTAAGTATTAGAGACAGATGAACATTCAGAAGAGAACAAGACAATGATACAGACAGACGGGCAACGAAGACTTTTAACACACACTCCCTGATGATGGATACAGCAAAGACAACACAGTCATTTTGCAAAGAAAATTCAAGGTTTTATTAAAGGCTGAAAACAGGCTTGACTCACCTTTTGCTATGACTATTTGCTGGATATTTTTATTTCTTGCAAGGACAAATATTGGTCACACTAAGGGGTGCATGTTTGGTCCTGGTTTGAGGCCAGTTTAGTCCTGATATAGACAAGGTCTGGTCAAGATCTAGTCCAGGTCTAGTCCAGGTCTAGTCCAGATCTATTCCAGTTCTAGTCCAGGTGTAGTCCAGTTTTAATCCAGGTCTAGTCCTCCAAATCAAGTCCAGGTCTAGTGATTCAAATCTAGTCCAGGTCTAGTCCAGGTTTAGTTCTGCTTTATTCCAGGTTTAGCTCCAAGATCAGTCAGAATGTTCATGTAACGTGTGGAAGTTTGCACACTCATCATTTTGCATTACCATAAACTGTAGACAGTGATGCATTTTACTCATGACATCAGTCGTACTAGACTATTGTGTTTTAAACCTTCCCAAATCAGGGAAACCTGAAAAAAAACAAACAAACAAAACCTGAAACGGTACTAGTCCTTATTTTGATGCTCGGCGAGACAAAGAGGATTACACTGTGACCTCTGCAGGTCTCTAATTAATTGGATTTGCAATGTTATATAATGCTTTACTGCTTAGTACAGGGGGAGATCTTTGAGTCTGCTTGTCACATATTATATGGACCATAGGACCATAAAACCATAAAAAAGTATATGAAAAGTGAAACTCATATTAAGTGGGTACAATATGTAAACAATCCACGTAAAGTGCTTCATAAATCAAGAATGTAAATCAACCATCTCAACCAAATTAATAAAACAGATACTACTGGCTGTTCCAATTCATGGAGATTAATCAGCTCTTTTAATTTGACATATTCTGTTTATAATAAAGAACCCCAAAATCAAGATGCTGAAAAAGTGCCCTGGTGTTTTATGGAAATGTGAAGAAAGGATTATGTAAAACCCCAAAGCAGCCGGAGCAGGAGCACAGTTTATCAGAACGTCTCGAGCTTCATTGTGAAAACATCATTCATATTCGGCGACATGCAGATACACACCACAGAATCTAAACAAAGAAAAGGCCAGCTATCAGCGCACATCCACACACAGTTTACAAGGTCTTGGCAGGCAATCAGACTCAAAATGAAATTATATATATATTTACAGATATAAACACTGTACATTTGAAGCCTTAGTTTACCTTAAAGGTCCTATACTGTATTACACAACATGATTCTGGTGAGCTTTAAGACGTGCCACACTGTTGTTACCTTAACAAAAACATACATGGACTTTTGTTTTGTTGTTTTGTTTCATTCACACATGTTTGAGAAACTCTTTCGACCTTTAATATTAGTCTGCTCAAACTGCTGTTTCACCTTGTGATGTCATGTAGTGGTAGTTAACAGCTCTGGCAGGGCTGAAACTATCCAAATGTTAATGAAGAGCGAAGGCGCATGGTGTTTAAAAACACATTGGAGCACTTCCTGTATTACCACATGACATCACAAGGTGGAACAGAGTGTTTTCTGCTTTGGAGAAGTTTGTGTGTTGAATGTGTGAAGCAAAACAACTCCAGGTACGTCTGTGATGAGGAAATAACATCATAACATAGAGAATACATAATATAGGCCCTTTAATCATCTCAATCTTTAATCTCTTAAAAATGGAATAACCAATAATGCACCGTATTGCACATGTGTGTACACTGCCAGTCAAAAGTCTGGATACATCCTCTCATTTAATGCTTTTTTTCTTTATGTTTATTACTTTCTATGTTTTAGATGCATACACCATCAAATATATGGAATTATGTAGTAAAGAAAAGGTTAAATAACTCTACTAAATATTTTTTTAACAAAGCAAAGGGAGACTACTTTGAGGATTTGCATATAAAAAATATAAAAAAATATGTTTTTTTCTTTGCTACATAATCCCATATATCTTATTTCATATATCTGATGTATTTTGTATGTATATAAAATGTAGAACATATATAGGAAAAAAAACATTGAATGAGAGTGTGTCCAAACTTTTCACTGGTAGAGCACAGATAAAGTTAAAGCTAATGGCAGTATGAAAAAAAAAAGATCCAAAAACCTTACAACGACCTTTCCTATATCTCCCATTTTTGGTTTTAAAGCCCTTCGTTAAGTTATCTCACACATAACATTGCATTATCTTTCTTATAGTTATATAAAAATAATAAAATCATAAACCGAGAGTCCAAAACATACACAGCAAAGATATTTACAAAACAGGAACAGTTACATTCTTCCCACTTTGAATTCGAAACATTCTCTATTATATTTGATTGTTTGCATATGTGCAGAAACATAAAGCTCTCAAAATGGAGGCTTGATATCTACGCAAAGTATCTCCCCCATTTATCCATCCACACATTTAGGTCTGTCTCAATAATGACTTCTCGTTCAATATATGAAAGCTGGAACTATATGTTTTTGGGGCCAATATGTGTGTGTATATTTTCTTCACACAACTGGGAAATTTGAGCTTATTTTGTGTCTATATGATGAGATTTGAGCTGCAGAAGGTTAAATGGGTAACTTTTATGACTCATATAGTTTATTCTGCTATTTATTAATGCATGCTGCTTTTTGAAACAATATTGTAGATTTAGAACAGTTTTTGCTGTTTAAATCTGGTCTTGTGTGATCGTGTTAGTGGCATAAATTGAATATTATTGTTTATCTTAACATTTTTCACACATATCTCCAGGGACCCTTCTGGAGGATTTAAGAAGTTGAAAAGTAAACCAGATGTCCAGATATCACAGAGTTAAGGCAAAATCTACACAATCTATACTCTTCAAAGTACAGTAACACCCTTAAAATAAATTGTTTTCTATTTTATTTAGTGACACCTCCCCTGCAAAAAAAAAAAAACTCCAGAAGTGCAGGACCTTTATAGAGTTTCATTCACTTTTTTAACATTTTTTTTTTTAACAAAACCGTAGACTTAGAATAGTAATACTCATATTATTGTTTATTATCTATATTTACTTTAGCAAAATATTGAATTTGAAAATGTGTTTTGTGGTTATTGTGACAGGCCTGCCCTCTGTGTCCTCTGTTGGCACCATTTGCTGGAGCAGAGCGAGCAAAGATTGATGGAGGAAAAGCAAAGTAAAGCAGGTCCCAGTTTGTAATGAGCCACACTGTGAATAGCAGTGGACTAAGTGTCTGCAGCTGCAGCCCTGATCACAATGATATTTAAATGCTTTTTAACTATGCTTTATAAAACCATTATGGCACTCAACAAAAGTACAATGGCAGACACAAAAGTACAAAAGAGACTGTGCAGCTCATCTACCGTAATAGTAATGTCATAATTCCCATGTTAAAGCCATATTAAAGGTGCACTGCGTAACATTTTTAGTGAAGGGTTCGCCATCTGCTTGTCTCCATGGAAATGTCATTGCTTTGTCTAGAAAGTTCCATAGTATAGATTAAACCTATTTATCACGAGGGAGACGAGCAGGTTATTCTACTGAAAGTAATGTAAATCTGTTTAATGACATTCTAAGCAGAGCAATGACATTTCCATGGAAACAGGAAGGTGATGGACCCCCAATTGCAAAGTTACATAGTGCATTGTTAAACTGATGTAAACCCATGATAACCTTTTAGTACAGATACTATCTCACCAAACAAAGTAATAATTAGAAAAATATGACAATTGCTGCCATACCCACTTTATATTTTATCTCATTTGAATCTTGCTGCACTTGTCATTTTTTATGCATTAAGTAATATTTTTATGTATTAAGTAATATTTTTATGCATTAAGTAATATTTTTATGCATTAAGTAATATTTTTATGCATTAAGTAATATTGTCAGGACAGTTTTGAAATGCTGCAGAATAAATTAAAATCAAGTAAAAAAAAAAAGAAATTAACAAAGTAATAATAAGTGTGATTGATTGACATCTTAATCTTTACCTACTTTCTTTGATTGGAGTTCAATAATTTACACGTCTCTAAGAGTGGCACATTTGCAACAAAAGGAACAACAACAACACTGATCATTTACGAGACACCTATGTACAATATTAAATAGCAAAGTAAAGCCCTGTTTTTTATTAAAGATAGTAAAGTGTTTGCAATTCTTAAGGTTCAAAAACATCTGTAGAGGCAACATTTTCCGAACCAAGTTTTGTATTTTCAGAGCAAACAGGAAGCATGCAAACAACCATCTTGATACTGAAGATGTGGACGTGATAAGACCCCAAAATGTTGTGATGTAGAGTTCAAGGCTGTGAGAAAATATAAATGCCAGCACAAGATGTTTAGTGTCTATTACAGATGTGTAGATGAAAGCACAGTGGTACAAGCAACAGGTTTTAAAGGGGAAGCAGAATCAGACCCGGTCGCTCATTAAGGCTGATGATGATGAAGGTTCTCACGATGAAGGCTCGTCCTCATGGAGGTCCTCCAGCTCACCTTCTCGAGGACTGTCTCCTGTACTGGTTTTTCTGTAAAGGACAAGGAACAACTGTGTAATGTCAGTCTATACTTTTCTCACAGCATCCAGGTTCGACTGATGATGGCTAAAAACAAAGATTGGTTTGTTGCATCAGGAGACAGTGGCAAAACGTCTTTCAGCAAAATGGCAGCTTTGCATTTTGACGACAGAAGCAAAAGCAAATGGAAGCACAGATACTGAAAGGACCACATCGCCACATGACTCTATGGCACTGGGGACGTAGGTTACCTTAATGAAGGGTGCAGTTTTAAAGATGGCCGGAAAGGCCATGAGTCCCTGCAGCAGGTGGGAAAGAAGAGAGGTCACAGGTAAAAGGGCAAAGGTCACGTCTGTGGTTACTCGAGCAGACTGGGTCCTACCAACACACTTTAACAATATGTTTTTGGTGACAGGTAGCTAAGATTAAGGACAGGCCTGTCCCAGTTACATATATGATGGTACATTCATACTGAAAATAATACAATAAACTATAATATTGAGAAGAGAACTGTTACAAACTAGTTAAAAATCTATTATAAGTCTTTGAAGTTAATCAAATCAAACTACACAAAAACACATCTGGGTCTAGTTAAACATGTTACATAATCCATTCAAATCCTGTGCTTGTGAATGGTTTTGGGAGACCAAACACCAGTTCATATTTTGTCCAGCAGGGGTCAGTGTTGTTATACACAGCAACAACAGCGCGACATTCACCTTGTATAACTCTAAGCTTGCAAACTAATGGAAACCCAATGCTGAGGATGAAAATGTGCTAAGAAACTAACACAAAAGGAGATCAGATCCACCCATATCAACGCTAAACGTGACACTAAAAAACAGTGCAAAACTTTCAAGTTTCAAGATCAATACAATCTTTCTACGCAATATATTTCAATTCGATTCTAGCAAATATGGGAGGTTACTGCACTCTTCCAGTCCTTTTCAATGTCCCTGTATGTATCCTTCTAAACCTTTTAAGGCTGAAAGCAACACACAAAGAAACACTTATAAAAGAGGTAAGCCCGGGCGCACACAATTAAAGAATGAATTACGGTGCTATGGCAACAAAAAGCAACAGCTGCTGCCTCACGAACCCGTGCTAGTTAACCTGATACAGCAGAGAGGAGACACAAGTGTGAAACATTGTTCAGGCAGAATCTGAGGAGATCACTGATGATTGGATCCGTGGGTTGTGTTTGTGTTTTGGAAGAACTACCAAATGTGTGGTTTTGTGTGATGTTGTGTGGAGGTGGAGAGCCAGATGGGGCCTGGACACTGAGCGCTTACATGAGGAGGCTGCCAGGTGCTGACATGGAGCGCTCCTCCCTCCTGCTTGGACACTCAAAAGGATTACTGAAGGAGCGCTTTCTCAGCATCGCTTTCACCAAAATCTGAAACATAGGAATAAATGTTAGGGTAGGACTGCTGGGTTGGCAAAAGTATTAATAACCACAAACTACTCAATACATTTACTGAAATTAGATACTCATTTGAACAAGAACTAATACAAAAAGGACCAGACTGTACTAGTATCTAGAGATTGGGATGTCCAGAGTTGAAATTATCCTAATGATTCTAGTGCAAGTGTATGGATTTTAAACACAAAGGCTCACACTTTCTGTATTACCACTTAATTACATCATGAGGAGAACAGAGCTCAGCCTAAATATGCAGGATTTGTGTATTAATCATGTGTGAATGAAACAAAACACACCTCCAGATATGTGGTATGAAACAACAAAAAAATAGGATAATATAATATAATCTATAATATTTAAAATTGTAAATATTTGCATGCAGAAAACAGCCTCTGTATAAATGACATTACTACCTCAAACAATTTCTACTTTCTGAATATTTATGAAGCTCTCCATTTTTAGATAATGCAGGTGTAAAGCAATTACAGCTCCAACTGCTAATTAGCGGTATAGTCATTCCTGCATATATAATTTCCTGCCCATTTAAATGTGAAAGCAAACTGTCATGGTTAAAGCAAAATAACACATTTCTGACAATATTGGTTCAGTCTTTAATCACAGAATCATTTGAAGACACATAGAATTTAAATAGGCTCAGCTAAGTAGCAGTTGTTTATTGGCTATAGTTATAGTTGCTATGCAGTGGTACTGAAAAATTGTTATTAGTACTAGTAAAAATACAGTTACTCTTTATACAAAAAGTTATATACGTTTTTAACTGTTGCATTGTGTGTGTTTGTCGATAATGTCAGGGATATTTACAGTTACATGGGTAAAATTAAACTCAATTCCAAATGAAAAAGTGGATGTTTAAAAATATATATTAACTGTATTAGTGGAGATATTTGTTATTTGGTACTTATTACTTTCTATCCTGTTGGTAAAGGTTGTCTTTAACCTTTAAGTCATGTTACAATGTCATGCTACATCACGTCACATGGTGGAACAGTGTTTTCAGTCTGAGAGAAGATAAATGCAGGGTTTGTGTTTTAAATATGCGTGAATGAAACGAAACACAATTCCAGGTATGTGATGTGATGAGGAAATGTTATAACATAGAGTCAGAGGATAGTGTATAATGGACGCTTTAAGGCATGCAAATAATTAATCACACAAATGTCTAACTGGAACTGGAACAGGAAAGGAGGTCCGTCCTTCAATTAGAAGCAAAACCATCCTATAATTTGCAGGTGCAGTGTAATAACGTCCCTCCTACTTGGCATCCTTTAGACTTGTTGAGCGTTATTGAAAGTCGAGCGGTTTCTTACCACTGCAGACAGGCTGGGCACAAACTTCACTGAGTTCTGGATGTCCTCCTCGGTCACCTCCACCACAGTACAGTGTTCCTCCTCTAGTGGCAGAGGGTCTGTGCCGGCATGGGTCACCCATTGGTCCATCTGAAACACATGTGGATAAGATAAGACTATAGACTCTATACATACATGGACAGAGCTAACCCGCTAGGCCGCTAGTAGGAAGTGAGCATGAGAGCGTGTCCAGGCTCCATCAACCTCTTTTCCAGTTGACTTTACATTTTAAAATTGTCACCTTTTACGCTATAATGGCTGTGATCTTCACCATTTTTATCTTAACATTTTCATATTAACCCGCTCTACGTGATCCTGGTGTTTTTATTTTGCTATTTTGTCCATAAATAAATTCCTTTTCCTGATGCAGAATTCATCCCCAAATTCACCCCTATAAACGCTATAAACGCTATGGATAAAACATAAAAAACAAATGGAATGGAAATTTGAGTGAGGTTGACAGAGGCCAAAATATCATGGCACGGTTATAGCATTTCCAGAACTACCCATGGGTTTCGGAATGATGAAAAGCTTTTAACAATATAAAAAAATCATAATATTTGAATGGCAAAAAGTACTCCAAATGCTGCCATTAACAGGAAGCTGAAACCCATGAATACATAGACTTACAATGTGCTGAGGAAAGATGTTTTAAAAATCAGACAAACCCCATCGGTTCATCTCAAACACAAATGGACAGCTTGACAACTAGATTACAGCTCTAAAAACTGTCCACATTCTTCAGAAGAACGAAAAAATAAGACTGTTGCCATAGCGATTAAGACCTTAAAAGAAAATATAAGGTCCTCAAAATGTGACAACGGGAAGCTTGAACCCATGAATATGTCAACACAAAAACAGGCCATGTGCTGAGGTTTTGTAAGTCTCGCAGTATCTGAATCAGAAATAAATGGACAAGGTGTAAATTTGGCACTTTGATTTTGTATAATGTACAAGATGAATCCCTTTAGCTTCATCTGGGTCCACTGTTGTAAAAACCTCATATACTTATTATGATTAATTATGTAATATTTAATAAAAAATAAACCGTAATGCCTTTGCACTGAGCTTTACAGGCTATTCAGTTCAATAGTCTGATTGTAGTCACAGCTGCCCTGGGATAGAGGGACGGATGCCAGACTGCCAATCAATCACATTCATACTAAGCAAGGTGGATGAAGTGTCTTGCTTAAGGACATACCTGTTGCTCCATCTGCAATCGAATGATGACTCGATAAAAGTATACATGCACATATAGCTAGATAAAGTGATAAGTTAAATTATTGTTAGGCTTAATCATCATCATCATCTTGTTTTATTTGGTGGCAGGTGGTAAATATTGTACAAAAAGCTACATGTTTTAAGTCAGTTGGACATCTATACTAAACCCTGCTTCACATATTAAATTTGCTAAGATGTTTTATTTATGATCTCCCTCTTCCATCGCTCTTGCTGCTGCAATAAAGCTGGCATAGATTTATGAACGGCTTCTCTTTATCCGAACCAGGCAGTCATTTGTTTTGATTAATTGTGGTTTTGCACAAAAACTCATTTGAAAAGACATGGGAAAGACTGAAGCATGTAATGCATCAAACTGTCCAAGTGTATCTTTGTCAAAGTTTCTCTCTCACCTTATTGATTTAAAATGTTTGCAGAGGCTTTTGTTTGCTTATCGGCATGTTGTGACTTTTAGAAAGAGCTTTATGAAGTAGAAATCAAATACTAGCTTTGACCTGATGTTCTGATGTTCTTTTTTAACAGTTAAAGGTGTTGTACCTGATTTTTACAAAATAGAAAAACAGATATTGTTAATTCTAAATGGTTTGCAGTGGTCCAAAGTTATACCTCATCTAGCATGCAAATGATCACCATGATGAGTTTAGAAGTGTTTCACAACTTTTAGAAATCACTTTTTTTTGGCCATGACAGTAAATAGCAGGCAAATCACAAACTTCCTGATTCTCAGACAATAAAACATTGTATAATTACATGCAGACAGGGCACAGTGGACTCATTTTGACTTCAAGAGCTGCTTATATAATAGATCTGCACTGGGGCAACACGTTTTGCTCAAAAACATGTGAAAAAAGACGGGTACTGGGACTTATTAGTATTAGTATTATACCCACAAATAAAATACAGTTTAGAGTGTGACATGAAGACAAACAAAATGGTAAGAAACACTAGGGTACGAAAGAATGGTCTTAGTCTATGTAAAAAAAAAAAATATGTATGCACCGGAGCAGGTTTCACAAGGACAACATTGTTTTGTCAGGTAATATATGCATATTCTATTGAGAGACAAAACAAGTTTATATTGTGTGTAAGTAAGAGGTAAAATGGGTGTTGTATAATTATGTCCTGTTCCATAAACACAGCCTCTCTAAGGTCTGAGTGATTGTGTTTTGCAGAAACACAGAGAGAAGAGGCCCAGTCATCACTCAGGGGTGTAGTGGGGCCAGTGTCACTAATACAGAGTGGTGCCCTGAGCTCAGCTGGGACAGGCAGGTTCCATCATGCCCTGCAGCAGAGAGGGACACTCACACCACAGGGACCTCAAAATGGGTCCCTGTGCACCTTCAAGGTAAATAATATACTGCAATAAATTAGGGCTGTTGTCATTTAGTCAATTCATTGATCATTTCTGTTTTAGTCCATTAAACCAAATGTTTTATTGTTTGGCTTATACCCTTATTCATTAATTAACCATTGGATTTATATAGTGCCTTTCAAGACACTCAAATATTTACCAGGTATCAGCAGATGTGTAATGCTTTGTATTGAAATCAGTATCAAAACTGAAAAAGCCGGATTCCTACACTTTATATAATATTTTAGCAGTAAAACATTTCTCAAATTCTCAATTTAAATGAACAGGATTCTCATAATGCCATCACAAATAAAGAGTGGTTTAGTGGCATTTAGAGGCAAAAGCAGCGGGAGGAAAGGGAGTAATCATGAGTTACTTGACAGTTTAATCTGACTTTGTACGGCTGTTTACTAGTACTTGTCTGTGTACCTAACTGTTCTCCCAAATAATTTTAAAAACCTTTTGAAAAACCTTTTTCTCCAGCTCCATGTGACCAATTTTAATCAAGTAATTGATGCACAAGAATAAATAAACTATAAACTCTATTACAAACCTTAATTTCAGGAAGAGTGATTCTAGTGTCGGGGTTCTTGTCCAACATGCGCAAGATCAGAGTCCGCAGCTCCTCACTGATCTCAGGCCTAGAGACAAAGACAAATGCATCATGTGTTTTGTTTGACAGATTTTGACCATTTAATCTTGTATACCAGCTTTTTAAACAAAAGTAAATCCATCTCATTTAAAGATCCACTACGTAACTTTTTGGTTTGGAAATGTTTGAATGGAATGTTCCACAGTATGGCATTACACAGCACCACCTTACATTTATTCAATTACAGGTGGTTTCATAGTTCAAAATTCTAAGTAAAAGAGGCATTCTGACTATGAGCAGGGTCCACAACTCTGACAAGTCTGACTAGTCTGGCTTAGTCTGGTTTAGTCTCCATGAAGATAGAAAGGTTTAATGCCATACTGTGAAACATTCCACACAAAGCAAAAACATCTCCATGGAGACAAGCATTTGACAGATCCTCCACCAGAAAAGTTCCACAATTACATTTTAAGTAGGTACTAGCTTTCACACTCTCACTTCTTCTACTCATATGCATGAATATTTTAATAATAAAATAATAATAATACATTTTTAGAACAACCTTTTCAGAAAAAAATTTTGCAAGAAAAAAAATCATTTGCAAGATAAAAGTTGAGCAGTGCAGCTTTTATGATCTAGTCTCTTGTTTTATTATTATCATTGTTTATCCCAAAGTGCATAATGTGCCAGGATGCTCCCAGTTCATAGTCAGCTGCACTTAAAACCTTAGCTGTCTTGTTTATGATCCCCTTAAGCCTGAGATATACTTTACGACCCTGGAAACCCCATCTGGATCACTCACATTGCCTTTTACAGACACAGGCAGCACATGCACAGTCTACACAGGACTGTACTGATTTTAAACAGCTCTACATGACAACTGGAATTACACACCGCCACCAGATTACACAATACAACTACTATACTATTCATTAAACTAAATCAAAAGTCATTATTTTAAATTAGCTACTCATTATATAACTTTTACATGGAGGATAGAGGAAGCCAGTAATTCCTCCAGCTCTAGTTCCCCTCTTAAAAAGTGCATGGGGGAACTTTTCTAGCAGAGGGTCCGCCACATGCTTGTCTCCATGGAGATGTGACAGCTTTCCCTGAAATAATTAAGCTTATTTATGTAGCATTTATTCAATTATATGTGTTTCACAGGCAAAGAAAGCATTCTCAGGATAATCTTTCCACAAATAATCATAGAGGTAAATATAATAAGTTGCCTTAACATGGAACATTCCAGGCAAAGCAGAAACACCTTCATGGAGACAAGCAGGTAGAGCAGAAAAGCTACATAATGTACCTTTAATAACAGCATTTGGTGGTCATCGGTCTCATAAGCTTAAACCTGCCCATCAGGCTTTTCTCTATAACAAACCCAGACAGACCTCAGTGTTTTTCTTTAACCTCTGGGGTCGGGGTGAGGAGAGTGAAATAATGGAGGTTGCCAGAAACCAAGCAGCTGACACATTTTTTGATTAGATGCAGGTGACATTTGGAGCTCGGTAGAGAGCAATTCATTTCACCCCAAGAACTGACAGTTGTTTAAAAAGTTAAGATAGGGAGAGTTTCTTATGCTTGTGGGTAGCACTCGCAGCTCCTCTATTGTCTGTTTTTATTAGAGGCAAAGAAGCAGGCGGGGGATGTACTCACGATTCTGGGAACTCCACAGGCTTGGTCCTTATCTTATTGTGCAAAGCCAATATGTAGTCATCAATAAAGGGGCACTGCAGGTAGAGAAAAGGAGAAAAGGACAAAATTAGGGAATTACTGTGAAGCTGGTGGAGAAACAGTGTCTCTCGAGGCAACATGAGAAAACCAAGTCAAGCAACAAATCTATAAGCAGTCTACAGCAGTGGCAAGAATACTTTGCAAATATATTTAGTTACAGACTAATGAATAGCTGCAGTTAAATGTATTTTGTAATGTGTCCTGTTACATCGGCCAATCAGTGTACTGAATGCTTAGAATTAGATTTACTGATCGACACAAGAAATTATTTGGCTACAGTAGTTAACACATCACAATATAATACAATAAAATAAACCATATAGTAATAGAAAGAGATGGTGTTAAATAAGTAATTCATAATTATAAAACGTAAAAATAAAAATAAAATATAGAAAGTAGTAGCAAAAAGTGTAGTAATACAAATATATGAAATAGTTGGAATACTTTTATACCTAGTTGCATGAAATTAGTGTAAAAAACAATTACAAGGTTTATTTTTGCTGTTTTTTTTTACTATGCAATAATTTATGTCCAATTAGAGATGAAACATCACACATGCACCAGTGAAAGAGTTTTCTGTTTTTTGTACGAACACCATGCAATTCAAAGTCAGAATTACATGAGCTGAGATATATTTTTAATTACTATATTTCTATATTTTATTTTTACTTGTACATACACATTTACATAATTATGCCTTATTTGACATCAGTTGCTATTTTTGCTACTTTTTTATAATGCATAAGTGCCAGTTATATTTTGGTCTGTTATTATTATACTGTGATGTGTGAGCTACTGTGTCCAGATAATTTCCATTGTGAATCAGTAAAGTTGGTCCAAATCTAAGGAATACAGGTATTCAAAATTAGTATTGATTTATGGAATTTAAAAACACAGTGAAGCACTTCCTATATTACCACATGACATCACAAAGTGGAACAGAGTGGTTTAGAAGTAGAGAAGTAGAACTCAACCCTAATAAGCAGAGTTTGTGTGTTAAACATATGTGAATGAGACAAACACATCCCCGGGCATGTTTTCATGAGGAGACATTCTAACATATATCAAAATATATATAATTTTGATATATAATTTCAAAAATAGAGTAATATGGGACCTTTAAGCCGTCGGCTAGTCACAATCATTCTGTTTAATCGTTTCAGCCCTCTATAATCTAAATATAATCTTAAATAGAAAATTGTTAGCCATAAAACGCACACTTAATTTACTAATAATAACTGTTGTTGTGTGTGACATAATCTGTGTAATAATGTGGGTATTGGTACTTGCCTTTCCAAAGACAAAACAGTACAGCGTGACTCCCATGGCCCATACGTCTAGTGCCTGTATGAAACAGCAACATTTAATTAAACTTAAAGGTGCACTGCAGAACTTTTCTGGTAGAGGCTTCACCAGATGCTGGTTGAGATCTTATGGTTTTCTCTGAAAGCTTTCACAGTATGGCATTAAATGTATGTTGTATTTATTCAATAACAGGTGTTTTACTGTCAAAAATACTTTCCTACAGTGAGTGAGCTCGTCTCTCCACAGATCTGACCTGTAACTTGGGAAATGTTTATTGCCATACTGTGGGACATTCTAGCAATAAAGCAATAACATTTTAATGAAGATAACAGACCCTTCACCTGTGCACCTTTAAGACATTTCTGTTCTTATACAAAACAAGGATTAACTCGATGATTTTTCTGAACTCTTACAACCAAGTCAAAAGGAAAAAGGTTTGCAGGCATTCACCACGTTTTTGTTTCCTTCTTGCCATTCTGTCTGCTTACATAAAGAGACTGCAGACTTCCATTTTACACTTTAACATCGAGTGGAAAACAATGTTGCCTTGAAAGCTGCACAATATATGCAAGTGTACTAAAAAACTGCTACTGACAAAAACAAATTGCAAGAAAGCAGGAGAAATAAAACGTCTTTTCAGGATAAAATTCACTTGGGCTGAAAATGATTCTTAGCAAATACAATTGAACAACACTCAGACCCCAGAAGCTCTTGCAGTTACATATTCTCTATTGGCCAAGCGGTTTATGAGCACACAAGGTCCTTCCTTGACCAAATTCATCACCTCAGGCAGCTATTGATGGAGGAAATTGACTGCGTCTGATTGCAGAAAGTGGGATGTTTAAAAGGCTGGAGGCGGAGGAGTGACTTTCCACTGAATGTCACTGGTTTATGAGTCAGAGAGAGAGGGGTAAATGGTCTTTGCACAGTTTATGATGGTGAAGCTATTGTGAAGATGTAAGGATGAGATCAGAACAAAGGCTAATTATGGGTGTTCAGTGGATTTTAGCCTCTGGCACACTGAGACTAAGGATGGGCAATACCGACAAAGATCATGATCTCAATATATGCTGTTCTTATTTCAATTTAGATTTTCGGTCGATGCATGTGCTAAAATGAGCTTGTAAATGCTATAGCTGAAGTACCACATAAAACAGGAGTATAAAATTAACCAAAAAAGTTAAAAAATATCATATTATACTATCATATTATTGTTTTAAAGGTTACATGGCAAGTGTGTCATATTGTATCTATAGGCCTATATGTCTAGATATTATAATGATACACAAAGTATTCAACAAAAGTGATATATTTTGATATATCTCCCATCAGTAATTTAAACACTAAAAAATAGGAGAAACTTGAATATTTAATTCTGTATGTATGTAACCCTTGAAAATCTATTCCTTTCACCAAGAGGCAGTGGAATAGTTCAGTTATCCATATCCACATCTTTCTTTCAATATTAAATATATATAATATTATCCAAAAAAAAAAAGATTCAATTATCTGATTCCTGCCAAGTTGAGCATGAAAGGGATGAAAATGAAAGTTTTTACTTTCCAGAATAGTGAACCAAAGGAAAAAATGAAAAAAATTTACTTTCTATCAGTTTCTCTTTTTCAGATGTAGCGTTACGCTTCCACCTGCCTGAGCTTCCACCACAGGGTCATTTGTTCTCTTACCAGTGCTGCACTATGTAAAGCGTCCATCCCTACTTGTTTCTATCGATATGTCATTGCTCTGCCAACAATGTTCCACAGTACCACATTAGCACAACAGCTCTACTTTACATTTATTCAATTACAGGTTATTATATAGCTCAAAAATACCTTGAAAAACAGGCATTCTGACTGTGAGCAGGGTCGCCTCACCACAGCTCTGACCTGTAACTGGTCTGATTTGGTCTCCATGAAGATAGAAATATTCAATACCACTGTGAAGAATTCCTGACAAAGCAATAACATCTCCTCAGAGAAAAGCATTTCTACCAGAAAAGTTCCACAACGCACCTTTAAAAGGATACCCAATCAGCTCAGTGATATTCATGATAGTTTGAGCCCACGTACTTTTCCGCTGAAGCTCTTGCGTTGGTCGGACAGTGTCTCTGGTGCCATGAAGGCTGGCGTGCCCGCGGTGCCAGACAGTAGGGCATCGTTTCCTTCAAACTGGTTACTCACGCCAAAGTCTGCGATCTTCACGTGACCGTCATCTCCCAGCAGCAGGTTAGAAGGTTTAATATCACGATGGACAATCTTCTGGTAGTGCACTAGTTTAAAACAGATAGAACTTTTACTAAATATATTACAGAATAATAAAGGTGCACTGTGCAGCTTTTCTAATAGAACTTTTACTAAATATATTACAGAATAATAAAGGTGCACTGTGCAGCTTTTCTAATAGAGGGTCCGCCATCTGCTTGTCTCCATGGTGACATTATTGCCTTGCCTGGGAAGTTCCACAGTATGGCTTTAAACAAATATATCTTGTATTTATTCAACTACAGGTGATTTTATTTCTCAAAACTACCACAAAAACATGTATTATTATTGTGAGCAGGTCCACTTCTCTATAGATCTGACCTGTAATTTTGCCTGCTGATGTGGCCTGCTTGTTTCCATGGAGATAATTAACATAAATGCCATACTGTTAATAATTTCAGGAAAAAAATTGTGGTTACACAGTGCACCTTTAATAGTTCAGCTCTGACTCTGCAGTAATGTTAAAAAGTCAGTTTGTTCCTGTGAAAAAAGCTGTGGTATAAGCCAGCGTTCCTCCGAATAATTTCTTCTGTCATGGATACGCTGTAATAATACGAGGTTTATGCCAAAGAGCGTTTATAAAGTCTATGGTTTTTACTGTGTACTTAGTTTGCAGGAGTGTGTTTAGAGGGCATCTACCTGCAGCCACACAGACACAGACTGGAGCATAAAACATGATGTTGTCTATAAAATCGTTTCTCTGACCTTGGCCTGACTGCTGCTGATGTAAGTATGTTGTGAAAACGAACATCTTCAGTTAATCAGAGTTTATTTCCAAGATCTTCAAAAGAACACTTAACTGATTGGGGACTCAGACTGTCTCTTCTCTTACAATAAGGAGCTATTTTTTTATTTTTACAAAACACTGAACAGCCAATTAAACAACCATTACCAAGAATGATAATTTAACGATTGCTAAAGCATATTCAAGATATTTTTGCACATTCATCCCAAATGTACAAGACTAGTTCTGCACATTAAAATGTTTCCATCTGTACTGTCCAAAAGATTCAGTCTCCTTATTGTGTTAACCTGTTTTATTATTTATTGCTTACTCCAAACATCAGTGTCTTACCTGCTTCATCAACACTACTACAGTGACACAGTATGTCTTTAAGGTCACAGTCAACCATGTGTAAACCTCCAATCTACAGTTAATTAGGTGGAAAGTCAGCTAAACCTATGTACTTACATGTATTTGCATAACATCTAGTTCCCTTCAGTGGATACATGACACTAACACTAACTGAATGTGAAGGACAATGTATACGTCAGATCCATAGCCAGTGTCACTGAGAGGCACTTAAATCAAGAGTGTGCCATTGTTTTTTGAGGTTTTAAATGTTTGGAGATGCAGCATGAGGCAAAGAAAGAGGCAGCATTGATCAGTAATGATTGGGCTCATAGGCCTGTCAAACAGATCCTCTCCACAAAATGAGCAAACAGCTGCAGACACAGCTGAGCACGAGCTGGTGAGGTGAACAGAGCAGAAGCAGCCAAATTCAAAAATCAACACACACACAGGCTGGAGCTAATGATTATATTGGTATTTATCTAGTCAGTGCTATTTATGTTTACTTTGTCGACAAATCAAATGATTAATTCTGTTGTACACTGAGATTTTCATTATAATTTTTTTAATTCTTAAGTTGTAGAATGTGATTGTTTTTTGGTAATAAAACACAAAGCATTTTGAGCTTTGGAGGTGGAGGCAAACTAGAATTACTCAAACACGTGTGAATGAAAGAAAAACTAGTCCAGCTATGTTTTTGATGAGGTAACAGTTTTATAACATGTCTTCAAGCAAGAGACAATTTAGTGCAATTTAGGACCAACAATAATTTTAGTAATTTTTGTAGCATCAGCATTTTATTTTGACATGTTTATTCTGTGAACCTAACACATTACATAATAAGTAAATTAAAAAGCAGTTGCTCACCAGCAGAGATACTTACAATACTCTATGCCAAGAATGACGTCTCTGAAATACTGGCGGGCCTGTTCTTCGGACAGAGGCTTGTCCGAGGGCACTTCCATCACTGGACTGGAGTCAGAGGAGCACATATAAGTTTAAACAGCACATCTGTCTCAGCTACACAATGGCACAATACATGTCAACTCAACACGCGCAAGAAAAAACATACTACACTCCAGAAAAAAGCTCCATAGTATAGTACACAATGTTATGAGCTAACTTTATTTAGTCCAGAATTACATCATTATAACATAACATAGTTAAGAGTTATATCACAAGCCATTAGACGCAGCTATAAGTGCAAATCTCTACCCAGTCTAAAATGTAAATTTTGTGTTGGGAAAAATGTATGTATCGGTACTATTTTATAATAACTACAAGATAATTAATCTTAATAAAGGATGAATAATCAACAAAAAGTTTATACAGGCTTACTAATGCCCTAGCCCTTACTCTAACCCCTTAATTAAGTAGTAACTAAGCCTGAAACATTCTTAATGAACTATTTGTTCAGTATGTGGTTCTCCTTGAGGTTTCTTGGGTTTTTTCCCACTGGGTTTTTTGAGTTTTTCCTTGCCGAAGAAGAAGGGTCTAAGGACAGGAGATGCTGGAACAATTATCCATTTGCCTGCTTTTTGTTGGACATTCTGTATTTTTGAATTATTAATTAAATATTAATTATTATTATTATTATGTTTCTTATTCTGCTTCATTCTCTGACATAACTGTTGTTGTGATTTTGGGCTATACAAAAATAAATTGAATTGAATTGAACTGAATATGAATTAAGTTCTTGTTCGTGCTTGTAAAAGTGGACTGTGTATATTTGCTAGTGGAGGATCTGACATCTGCTTCTGCTATTACCTAAAATGTTCCACAGTATGAGGCATTCCAGACAAAACAATAGCATCTCCATGGAAACAAGCAGGTGGTGGACCCTCCATAGTACAATTACACAGGCTAATTAAGATTTATTATTAAAAATATTTCAATACAACTACCAGCACTTAAAATCAAGGTTTCCCCTCTGCTAAAACATCTTCTAAGGGCAATTATAGTAGTATTACTTCAGGGAATAATGTCTAAAGACGTATTATGTAACTTCATGTATTAATCAAGAGCTTGATCATGGAACAAACAAATTCTCCTATTTCTCATCGAAGGAAAACATAATATGCTTTCCTTGTTAAAACCTTAATTACACCTTCTCATTGACATATGTGAAATAGTAACATCCGCACACTTGCAGGCACTGAGGAGCTGGGTTTTGGAATATTAAAAGATAAAATATTTCTTGTGATGTGAGAAGAAACATTTGCACACGAGAACATTGACAGGGCAGACTGCCATTGGTAATAACTGTGAAAACCTAAGAACATTAAGAATCTCTTTGAAGACCAAGCGTGGAGCAAACACTAGCTGTCAAAATGCCGAAGGAGAAAGAGAGAATAAAGAGATAGACAGGAGAAAGAGAGAGAGAGGGGAAGAAAGAGGGGAGCAGGAGAGCGAAAGGGACAGAGGTGAGAGGGGAAAAAGAAAAGAGAAAGGAGAGTAAGTAAAGAGAGAAAGAAAAGAGAGTGACGGTAATGGAGGGAGAGAGAGAGATAGAAGAGAGGGAGGAAAGGGACAGAAAAAGACAGAGAGAACATAAAGAAGGCCAGAGAGTTATAGAGAAAAAAGAGTAAAGAAAGAAAGAAAGGGAGGGAGAGGAGAGATGAGGGTGGAGTGAAGGGTAGAGGGGAGGATGGAGGAGATGAAGGTGGAGAAGAGAAACGCTGTTTGAATTATTAAACAGAGACGTGTTCTTGACTCACCCCTTCCGCATCAGCTCAAACACTATCAAGACAGAAGACAAAAAGAGACAAAACTATTATAAATTCAGTTATTTCACCGTGAGCAACAGCCCCCAGCATCAGCACCACTTTATCACCACTCTATCTCCACAATCGTTTAATTAAGAAGCACATTAAGGAGATAAAGAGGTTGACATTTCACACTAACTACGATGTCCTGGAGGTGACCTGATGGAAACTTTGCGCATAATTTGTTCCGAGCGAGCCCGGGGACACACAGATCTGAATACTGATGCTTCATTTCAATGACTGCCTCCAGGTGAAAGAGGAGATATAGGATTTGGACAGTAAAGAAGCAGCACTTACCCATGTGAAGGTTGTCCTCTGCAGGGTCGTCCAGGACCTGAAACACACACAGACACAGGGCTTTTGGCAACGCTTTAAAATAAAGTTCCTTGGTAAAGAAATGATATGGCTATAATAAGCTCTGGCCATTTGTTTAGCATTAACTATAATTTGTATGTGTTTTATAATATTAATAAGCCATTAACAACAAAAGCCACAATAGAATATCAAGCTATAACATAATCAAATTCTTTAAAATAATCCTTTTAAATATAATCTTTTAAAATAATCACACTTGTGGTCATTCGTCACAAAAATGTCATAAAATAGCGCAACAGATTTTGATATATTTTTTATTAAATATAAGGTGTGATTATTTTTAATTAAATAATCACACCTGTGGTCACAAAAATGTACTGTACATCTGAAAAGAATACCACATTATTTTATGCAGTAGAGCTTTGTGTTCAACATTTGTGAGGTGTAAAAATGAAAATATTATGATCATGCTTGAAATTGTGGAAAATCTCCAAACCAAAAAACAGTCAAATGTAAAATTCTGAACATATTTGAACACACTGAGAGGAGAAAGTGACGTGAAATAAAATTGGAATTACTCTGCTTTTAAAAATAAATTAGCAGTGTTCAATAGTGGCATAAATAATGACAGATAAACCCCTGAAAATGTACACACACACACAGGCACACACACACACTTACTTACAAAAACTCACACAAACTCATAGACTCTCTTGAACACACCCATATAATTTTAACCTCAAATATCTCCCTGGCCGTCAATGTGGACTAATATGCACAAATATAAACTTCTGAAGGGCAGTGGGACAAAAATGTACCTTGGAGTATTTTGATTACACATACACATACATAAAAAATACATCATATGAATAGTGCTAAAACGTATTTCTACTTCAGGATCATTTCTCACATAGATTTTCATTTAATCTCTCTTTTTTGCCCCACAACACTTAAAACCATTGAAAAAAGAGGTCTAAAATACTTGATTAAAAAGCACCACTGTCACATTCTGAAAAAGTGTAGGCTACTGGACTTTAGCAACACGGTCATCCCTGGACACGAGCAGATTATCTTTTCATCGGTGGAGCAACTAGACAACATGAAGGTCAGTTTAGGGATTCATTAATACTTGTTATTAAATGTAGTTTGAGTCATCTCTTTAAATATTGCGTAACAGGTCCATGGACAAAAGACAGAATGAGCTTGAATAGCTCCTTAGCTCCTCCCCTGGCCAAACCAATTATCAAATCAGGGTTTTAAGGTTTTACTAAATACAATGAATGGATCAGTCATATTTTTAACAAATTAACCAAACAGTCCTGGCTAATCCATTTTGATATACTTTTCTATTAATAAAAACATATCAAATCTTTATCACTGTGTTCTCCATCACACTGTGTTCTGTAATTTGTCCACAGCAAACATACATTCTTTTATGAGATTTTCAAAATAAAACTAGAGGGCACTAGAGAGCCTCTTTAGATTTGCATATCATTGTGTCCAGCTCACAAATATGCAGGTTTTATTAGGTTCATTCCAATCAAAAGTTTACACATGCTTAAAAACAATGACTAGTGCTTAAGTAGGAACCTTCATTTTAAGTGTTACTTTTTCTGCTATACTTACGGTTTAAAATAAAATCATAAATGCATTTTGACAGACTTATGTTAAAGGTGCACTGTGTAACTTTACCGCCAACCAGCTTGTCTCTGTGGGGATGTTATTGCTTTGCCAGGAATGATCCACTATTGCACTGAATGTTTCTTTCTAACATTTATAACAGGTGTTTTCATTGCTCAAAAATATCTTGATAAACTTGCATTCTTACTGATCTGACCTGTAATTTAGCCTGGTGTCATCTGCTTGCCTCCGTGGAGATATTAATAGTATAATGCCATACTGTGGGATAATCTAAGCAGTAACATTTCCATCGAGACAATCTGGTGACAGGTCTCCTACCAGAAAAGTTACACAGTGCTCAGTAGCCTTTTACTGGTTTAAAAATGAAGTATGGTACGATTACAACAGACCCATGGTTTGGGTTTCCTGTGGTTTAAAATGTGTGACCGTTTTTCTCATTCTCAGACTCCAGACTCCCCTCAGTGAGCTGTAGAGGCTGCACTAGCACAGTTTAATGTCTGCAGGGAGTGAGGACTCAGATCAGAGTTATTTGAGGTTTTAAGCAAGGCTACTTTTTATTTCCTTATTAAATAACAATTAAAGTTTTTATCAGTAAATACACTACATTATGTGTTTTTGTAACTGGGAACAGATGGGTCACAACATTTTAAATAAATATTCTACATACCCTCCCTTTAAGTAGTGCTATTTGTATATCGAGCACATCAGACACCAGTCTAACATCTTTGCCAATGTTCTGTAAAGATAAACAGTCTCTGGTGGAACAGACAGAAAAATGCTTGAAAATCTGATCCAGTTATTTTTAGGTAAAATTCATGTTCATCACTGTTTGCCGACAATTACAGGTTTTTCGGAGCACTGCAATTATCTACAAGAAAACTTAAACTGTGACGGGAGCAATACGGAAAAACACAGGACAGATCAGTAACCATAAGCAATTAGATTTTTCTTAAAAGTGCACTATGTAACTTTTCTGGTGGAGGGTAATCTTGCTACTTGTCAGTCTCATGGAGAGGTTATTACTTTCCCTGAAATATTCTAAAGTATGGCATAAAATATACCTGTCTTACATTTATTCAACTACAGGTGCTTTGATTGTTCAAAGAGCATGCACTGTTAATGAGACAGAGCCCACCCTGCCACAGATCTGACCTGTAAGCTGGCCTACTAACACAACCATCTTTTCTTTTTGGAGGAAAATATTTGTACTGTCATACTGTGGAATGCTCAGCAAAACAGTAACAATTCCACGGAGATTAGATGTTTGATTATGGAAAAATGTGTTAATCCAGGTCATAATGTAAAATTATATGAATGAAATTAATTATTAATTAAAATAGTTGAACAATAAGTTGTGTTTCATGATTTAAGTGAAGATCTTAGGTTTGGGAGCAGGACTACACAGGTCATGCAAGTCTCTTCTTGTCTTTAGCTGAAAGATAGAGAGGTGGCAGAAATATCCAAAAGTGCATAATATTGGTATTGTTGTCATGGTGATTACAATTAGATTATTGAGTATATTGTCTTAATATTATATAAAAATGACCTCAAAAAGAGAGAAAAGTCCCAAATGAAGGTATAAATCATCATGGTCTGTTCACATTTTGTACAGAATCTCAGTGAAGACATTTACAGCCACATGTTCACACTTCATGCATTTTTAAAATATCTTAGCTTTTCATTTCATTGTCTTCATACATAACAGATTGATATTTGCACTGTATTTTGAGATTGTGGATAGTGAAATCCGATTACCCACTTTAATGCTGCTGGGGCATCTCAGTTGGAGGATTGTACCTGGTGCATGTTTGGGATCTATGGGCGAGACAGGAGTGTCTGAAGGAAACCCATCCAGACACAGGGAGAACATTCAAACGCCACATAGAAAGGCCTGGGTGACCCTGGGATCAAACCTGGGTCACCGAGGCCTGAAAAGCCCAAGTGCTAGTAACTCTGCCACTGTGCTCCCGGCAGACTCCTCTGTTTCTCATTCTTTCTTATTAGGATACAGCCATTTCCCAGCCTGGTACACTTTATTAGGATGCATTCATGGCATTTGTACAGCACGTAAAAATCAACTCTTTCTTTTCCTCTTGTTACTGTACTGTGCTCCAATGAGAAAACCATTGTCATCTGTGACAAATGGCCATATCGTTTTCCTCAGCCTGAATCCGCTCCACTCGGCCCGAGCTTTAATGTTTCCAAATAACAGCCAAAATGCAATTAGACGAACGGGCTGGGGTCTCACAGGAATCATTTGGAAAAAGCAATAACGAATACCATCCCGGCCAGAGTAGGCAGTAAGTACAGGTATAGTTATTATTAGACCAAAATTATGTTGAATATTTTGCTATAATTGGTGATAAAACATTTTCTAGTCATGATACTGTTACATTCTGTTATTTTTATTCCTGCTTTATGTAATATTGTAAAAGCTAAATTGAATGCGGGACTTTACTTTTTTTCCCTTTGTCAACAATTATAAGTCAATTAGAGTTTTAAATTGAGCCTTAAGTCATGTTATAATGTTTATGAGAACGTAATAAACATAAGTGGAGTTTTGTTTCATTCACACATGTTTAAGAAACCTTTTATTATTATTCTGTCTACATCTACAAAGCTCAAAATGCTCTGTACCACCTTATGGTATCATGTAGTGGTAGTTTTCAAGTTTCAAGTCACTTCCGGATGCATCGTTATAACATAGATCAGAAAATAGAGTAATATGGGCCTTTTAACCAGCTGCAGTTTTAGTAGTTGTAAAGGCTGGGAAAATTACAATATAGTAGAATAGGTAAAGATTGCATAAAATTCAACTGCACAAAGTGACTAGTGGCACTGAATACTGTACTACTAGTAGTACTAGTAATACTAGTAATCTAGTCAAAATGTTTTACTCAAAGTATATAATTAGTACTTTGTAAAAGAACTGCACTCATAGTTAAAACGTGTGTATTTTGGGCTCAGACTTTGGCCCAGACAGCTCTTCACTCACAGAAGGTTAACTCCCCGAGCAGGACAAGAGTGCCCCCGCCATCTGGTCCAAGACTGAAAACAGCTCTGATGCTATCGCAAGAGGAGCAACGGGCATCTCAAGTCACAGAGTAAAAATGGCTCATCATCTTTTATAAACAGCCTGTACCAACTCCAACACATTCTCCATCTTTAAATCTCAGCAGGAGAGAAGAGGCTTTGCACTGATCTTGTTTCCTGGATGACAGTGACAGTGGATACAACATAATTAAAAGGAACATTTGCTCTTTGAAAAAATAGGATACAGGTCTCAAACATGTGTGACTGAAATAAAACATATCTGAGTATGTTTTTGATGAGGTCACTTTTGTATAATATCGGACCAGGAAGAATCAAGAAGTAAGAATAGTGCACTGTTAGCATGGCACCATTAGCATTAGCATTAGCATTAGCATGATGGCAAAACAAAAGTTGTGAAAACTGTTTATAAAGTCATCACAGTAAATAATTAGTATGTTTGGGATGCATAAGTTGAACAAGGTATAAGTTTGGACCTGTTTAAAATGAACTAGCTTTGTTCTTTACGTTTTAAGACATAATAAAGTCATGCATAGCACCTTGATGCTGGAACTGTGATAATAAAAGCACAGTCAATACCAAGATGCCATCAAAGCCAGATAAAGCCACATGTTTTAACAGAGAATTAAATGTTATCAATGCTCTTACCTCCACCAGTTTAACGATGTTGACATGGTCCAGCTTTTTAAGAATGGCAATCTCTTGGTAAACCCGCTCCAGGGGTCCTAAGATCTTGGGCTGTTCTCCCTGGGCCGCCTTGGGTCCTCGCGGAGGCGGTCGACCTGTGGAGGATCAGTCAAAAATCACCACAAAATCAGATTAGATTAGGTTTTTCTGTTCTGATACCGAGGATAATACTTTCAAATTTCCTTTAAACACAAATGGCATAAGGTAAAGAATAATCCAAATGTGTTTTATAACTACAGAGCAGATTTGTAAAAATAAATGCATAAATAAATACATTGTCCAGTAAATCGCCTTATTACATCAATTTACAGACCAAAAATTGGATATCGGCTGAACCAATATCCTGGAAGTCGATTTCTGATTCACCAAGAATTTCAATTTACGCACCAAGAATTTCAATTTAGGCATCAATATCCAACACCAGTATCACCACAATAGGTCTTAATATCTGCTTTATTCTTGCATTTTGATAGCTAGAATTTTGATTAGTAGATTTTCTTATTATTTTTGTACATGCATTTTACCATAAAAGTAAATAATTAAATTAGACTTACGAGGAAACCCACACTGCTTCATGAGTCTCTTCTTAGACACCAGCTTCATTGCCTACGAGAGCACACCAGCGTTAATTTCCAACAAAAACAATTTGTCATGCGGTTTTAGGTGGTTGTGTGTACCAGTTTTTTCATCCCATTTGCACAGCAGGCAGAGCCAACTTTTAAGAACTCAAAACAATCATTTGAATTTTAACAGAACATGCAGTGACACGTTTTAATCGCTTGTTTTTTTCATTCTACAGGCTCCCTAACAAGAAAAAGAAAAAGTCAAAGAAAATACCTCATTAGTGATAGTAAGTGTATATTTACAGGTTGATAGGAACAGCACGTTTAACAGGATGGCAGTTTGTAAACCATGTGTTAAGATGAATCTTTTTGCATGTTTGGTAGACCTGCTAAGAGCTTCCTTTTAAAACTGCAGTCACCATAGAGCTTTTACGGACACGGACCAGGTTTGGCAGGGGCCCATCGTCCTGGACACGGTTTCCATGGAGTACACAGTGTGCTTGTGGGAGGATAGATATGGGGAAATAAAGCACCACGCATCATCACTCAGGAAAACACTGACAAATGTCCAAGAACGCAAACTGGCTTAAAGCGCCCGTATTGTGCTATTTTCTGATCTACGCTATAATGTTTCCTCATCAAAAACATGCCTGGAGTTGTGTTTTAATCAAGTCACACATGTTCAACACACAAACCCTGCAAACACTCCACAATATAATGTAATTTGGTAATACAGGAAGTGCTCCACTGTGTTTTTAAACTCTATACACCTTCACTAAAGCCATTTGTCAGTCCTGGAATTGCCCATTTTTAGCTGTTAAATTGAAAACTACTGCTTCAAGACATCACAAGGTAGAATAGAGTTCCTATACACGATCTGCAGTTCTATATGATCTATGTTTTCCAATGCACAATCAGAGAATTATGAAAACAGTTGGCCTATGTATTTGAGACAGATTTTAAGTAGTGGTAATTATCCATCTCTGCCTGCCCCAAATACAACAGCAAAAATACATCACAATCAAATTTAAACTGCAATTTGATGATTATTAAAATGGTAAAAACTGCAATTATTTAAAGGTGCATTGTGTAACTTTTTGGTTCATCACCTGCTTGTGTCATTGCTCTGCCTGGAATGTTCCACAATATGACATTAAACAAATGCACCTTTAAGTAATAGAAGGTCCTTTTCAGAGAACATATTGAGTCTTTTATACAGAAAAGTCTTGGTTATACAGTTTAGTTTAGATCTTTGCAAACATTCTGAAATTGATATATTCATGTTTTAGTTCATTAGTTCATAGTTCAGTCTCGTCTCAGATGTTAACGCACCTGAAGTTGTGTAGAAGATGCGCTTTTACTGTTTAAACATTAATTAAACATTAAAGTTTAATTGTTCATTTTTTTTTTTTTTTAATTCAAAACAGAGCAGCTCTAGCTCTGACAGAACATCACATCGCTGCCTGTAGGTTTTTTGTGTCCACACCTACACGTCCACAAATTAAATAAATTGGAGAAATTGAATGAATAAACAAACAAGGGAAAATCCTTGGCTTGGGTTCACCGCTCCACAGCTGCAGGATAATATGAATACATCTGAATTAAGAGGGCCTAGTTTTCACAGAGCGATTCAAACCCAAATACTCCAACCATAACCTCTTTCTTTTTGACACTTGAACTGCTAAATGCTGCAAAGGCCTGGAGGATAACACTGGTATTACTGCACATAAGAGCAGTGCCCAGGACGCAGACAGAGTGACTGGGCAATTATTAGGTGTCGTGTTCCACATACTGAGATAACAGTTACAGTGTTTGTATCATCTCCAGAGAGAGCTGTTCTCATTAAGCAAATGAAAAAGAAATCAAATCACTGCCTCCACTTCTGAGAGCTCATATGAGGCATTAATTAGCTGTTTAAAGTCTCCGTTCCAACAATTCGACATAAGTTCAGATTCATAACACTAATAAACTGCGTATCAGGGGGGCTTAGTGTGCAGGGGAAGAGGTGGTGGGCACTCAGTTTGAGTCAAGGTTGTCGAGGTTGCTAAATGTAAATGGGAGGTTGCAATGGGCCATGTCCTCGTGCGACCTCATCTGCTCACTCTGCTGTTGGGTAACTGCAAAACGGGGCTGCAAAGATGAATTTAATCACAATAACGGACTAGACCAGACAATTAAAATCATCGTACGTGAATAATCGCAGGACTACACAGACCTTCTTCAGTTTTATTTATTTATTTATCTTTTTTTTTTTTTTTTAAATAAAGGTGCACCGTGTAACTTTTCAGGTGGAGGATCTATTACCTGCACCTTTTCATGGAGATACTGACTGGAATGTTCCACAGTATAGCATTACACTTATTTATCGGAGTAGGTGACACGGGGCCATGCTGTTGAGTAAATGCACAATAAGATAAGGTACTTTTAATGCCATACTGGGACATTCTAGACAAAAAAACAACAAAAAAACAAAAACAAAAAAAATCTCCATGGAGACAAGCAGGTTGCTGATTATACATGTAAAAATGCAATGTAAAAAATTAAATAATGCTCTTAATTTGTTTTAATTGTAGTCCTGCAGTTATGACATAATAGGAGATATCCTTATGAACAAAATATAGGACTTTATTCTTCTGTTTTTATATTTCTAATGTATTTATTAGACTCAGAGCCAGTGTGAATGTTTAATTATGCGTCTGTATTGTCTTAATGTATATTGATGCAAAACCTGTAAAACAAATCTGTCAGCAGGTACAAATAAAGTCGCCTGAAGCTGAACAGTTTCAAGTGACTCATGACTTGTTAATGATGTGTTTTGTTTTGTTTTCTGATACCCAATGCAACACGTATTAGCTGATTGTAAAATATGATTATTCCATTCATTAGCAAGCATTTTTAAATTACATGAAAATACTCAAACCATTCAATCAAAACTTGAAACATTGGTCCTTTTGATCAGGCATAAATAATAGTGTCTGAATCACTAATGTTTAGGTCTATTTGTATTTAATTTTTTTTTTATTTTTTCACATTTTACCATTCAAGATCACATGGGTTCAAGCTTATCAAGCATAAGGTTGAGTGCAGGTTTGAACTTTACTCACTATAGTATAAACAGGCAGTAGTATCAGAAACTAAGATTTTACAGTAGTTATAAAAGGTTTTCAGCTGATAACATTTTACTTTACATCATCCGTTTACCTTAGATTGCCTTGCCTTGGAGTGACTACACTATGGACAATGCCCATTCAGTCACAGGTTTGAACTTTACTCACTAAAACACGACAGGCATGAGAAACTTACTGACTAACTAACTTATAAACAGTCCTTGCACTAAAAACGTTTTACTGTTTACTTTAGATTGCAGTGTTGTAATCACTCCCTGCACAGAAACGCCCGAAATGACCTTATTCTGGCCCCACATTGGCTTTTATCCAGATTGTCAGAACTACCTGGAGCTACTGTTGATGCGCGTCTCTTTGATGATTGATAATAAGTCCTGGAGGTTCTCGAGTGCCACTGCAGGCCACTTTGATTCCTAAGTTTGCACTGATGCGATTGGAGAGGATGACTCACAGCACGTCTCCGAAAGGTAAGGGGCACAGAAATCAATAGCTGGAGTGAGATTCTCTGCGGTTTGGTGTAGACAATAGCGGCTTTGTTGAAGAGACGAGTGCTTTGTTACAAGTGTGGAACAGAAAAACAAACAGAACCCGCGGTGCCACTTACATAATGTTTCTCATCATCTTCGTTGTAGGCGAGTTTGACCACACCATAGGAGCCCTGCAAAAAAGCACATGTAAATCGGTCAGTTCAAAATGCTTATGAAACGGTTTTCTTTATATAATTATTCACTTATAGATAATACATCTGTTGTTACTTTGAGTTTTTTCACATGTATGAGTAACCCTTTAATATTCTTCTGTCCACATTTTCAAACTTCAAAATGCTCTGTTCCACCTTGTCGTGTCATGAAGTGATAGTTATCAAGTTATTAGCTAAAAGTATTTTACATTTAGGTCAGTAGAGATTGGCAATTCCAGGGCTGAAATCATCCAAATGATTCTAGTAAAGATGTGTGGAGTTTAAAAAACAGTGGAGCACTTTCTGTATTACCACATGACATCACAAGGTGGAACAGTGTTTGTATGTTAAAACTGTCTGTATAAACCAGCCATAGAACAGATCAGGAAATCAGCATAATATGGGCCCTTTAAAAGCATTCACACCAGAAGTTCATGTATATAGATTTGACCCTAAAACCAAGTTGAACTATGGATTGCATTTGGTTCAAAGCCATGTGGGTTTGTGTGCTTCAATTTGCCACAAGCCTGGCTCTGCTGAACAGACGGCTGCTCCATGCTGGCTGCGTGTTTAGAAGGCTGCAGCTTTTCATTCAAAAACAACAGTTTGATTCTTTGGCACAAAAGGCTCCTCCCACACAGTCTGCCCGAGGGCGCGTGTTTTTCCCACAATTTAAACCGCTGACACACAAAACTGACCTGAATATTGATCACAACACAAAAAGTCAAATCTTGATAAGTTAAAATAACTTCAGTTAAGAAAATGTTTGAGTAAATTCCACATGACAAGTAAAATCTGACAAGCCTTGTAAGCCCCACAAACGTAAAAAGCCCCACAAACCTAATAAAACCCACTGTAAATGACACACATGCATCATAACCGCCCACAAACAATGTTTTTGTAAACACAATATTAACAAAGAAAGCTTGAAACTACAATGTAATAGATATTACATGTGTGGGAAATTCAGTTATTACATTTGTGGGTTTACAACATTAAGTTTAATGTTTGTGGGGCCAACATGACCTAGACTATGTACACTTGAAACAGACCAGCTGCCTGCGTACAAATACAAACTTGTATGTGTACGCATTTTTTTTAGAATATTGTTGATTGTTGATTCTATTATTTGAAACATTTTTTTTATTCATCAAAATCAGAAATTTGGCCGTAAAACTTATCCATTGTCATCAGCTATAGGCCAAAGAAAAAACCATATGGGTCAAAACTCTAGTCAACATGTGTGCTGAATTAGATGAATTGGCTTCAAATTCAAGGCTGCCAAAAAGATGCTTTAAATTGCAAATTCAAAATTGCAAATGCAAATTGACTAAATGAACTAAAGTGGCCTCGTGCCCCCAGAAGTTGAACTCCAAGTCTCACAGCAGAAGCTCTTCCTGGACGAGACATGATGTGGACACCAGAGCGATGAGAGGAAGAGCTGCTGTCTTCCACCTCACTCATGTCATTTACCACTGGACGAGCTGGAGAAAGGGAGTCTGCTCAGGTCGAGGAACATGAGGATGACACCCAGTGACCACATGTCCCTGAGGCAGAGTCTCAGATTGACCTCTGGACCCCGGATATAAAGGTTCTGATCCCAGCCTCAGCTCTAACTTCAGGTGTGCCAGTACAAATATGGTTTGAATCATGAAAGACTTACTCCACTTTACTCCACTGGTAGATCATTTTACAGTCAAGTCAGTTAAATGTTTTTAATTTGAGTAATATGAAGTTACCTAAATATAATTTTTTGCAGTGCATCTTGTGATTTTAATACAAATTGCCATTGTATTGTGTGTACAAGAGATTCATTTGAAGAATATGGCCTTTTAAAGCTATTACACCACTGAGTTTACTTAATGGATATTGGCAGCTCATCAATATTGTGTCAAATCACATAACATTCAGCTACTGACAAAGTATCACATGAAACAACAACAGGGTTGATGAAAACCTCTTGGCAGGTCTGCTGGAGGGAGAGTTCACTCCTGC
>JACN01102355.1:0-13026 GCA_000787155.1 Scartelaos histophorus | reverse complement strand
TATTATTATTATTTTATTTAAAAAAAATTTAAATTACAGTGGCATAATATTGGATTTGGGTGATATGCCAAGAAAAAGAAGCATCATATTCTTGGCGCTTTTTTCCAGTTTTCATTTTTATTACGATTCATTTAAACACACTTCACTGTAATTGGATAAATCCACCTGTCAATCACTCAGTTGACCAATAGGAGGTGTGGGCGGGGAAAAGTCTTGGCCTGAGTATAGAGAAAATTGGTGTTTCATTGTATATTGATTCATTATTTTTATATTGTATTGTACATGACGTCTTTAAAATGTCGAAAATTGAACTTCATGTGACTTTTTGTCTTATTTGCTCAGCACTAACTGTTCTTAAAAGTGCATTGTGTAACTTTTCTGGTGGAAGGTCCATCAAATGCTTTTCTATTTCCATGGCGACCAAACTAGACAAAGTTACGGGTCAGATCTGTGGAGAGGAACAGTCTGAATCCCTGTTTTTCTAGGTATTTTTGAGCTATAAAACCACCTGCAATTGAATAAATGTAAAGTAGAGCTGTTTAATATCATATCCTGGAACATTTGAGGCCGTATCCATAGAAACAAGCAGGTAACGGACCCCCCAACAAAAAAGTGACGTAGTGCACCATTAACGTCACTGTATAAAGTGGTTCACAAGTGACATATTAGTGGGGAAAGGATTTACATTTGTGCGTTTATGCTTCTTCTGTGCAGCCAAATCAGAGCCAGACTTTAAGGCCTTCCTGGACGAGAGGAACCCCAAGCAGCAGCACTCGTCCACCCTGGAGTCGTACCTGATCAAGCCCATCCAGAGGGTGCTCAAGTACCCCCTGCTGCTCAAGGAACTCTACTCTCTCACGGACCCGGACAGCGAGGAGCACTACCACCTGGACGGTAAAGGATTTATGGACTAATATGAGCAGAATATGTGTTTAAATGTCTCGTTTTATGATGGAGTTTTGATCCTATATTTCACAAAATGGACTCTTGTGAGCTTCAAGCCACGTTACGGAGTTGTTGCTTCTTCAAAAACGTATCTTCTCTCTACATATCCAAAGCTCAAAATGCTCTGTTCCACCTTGTGATGTCAGGAAGTGATAAAATTAGAGTTGGCATCTACTTTTTTACTTTTAATTGAGCAAATATTGGCAATTCCAGGGCTAAAATCACACCAAGTTTAAAACACAGTGGAGCACTTCCTGTATTACCACATGACATCACAAGGTGGAATATAGAGTTTTCTGTCTGAGGGAAGAACTCGGCCTAAATATGCAAGTTTTTGTGTGTTTAAGCGTTTGTGAATGAAACAAAACACAATTCAAGTTATATTTATGATGAGCAAACGAAATTATAACACACGGTAGATTAAATTTCTCATATTATGCTGTTTTTAATGTGTTTTACTGTTAAACTTTGGAAATAAATCCCCCACTTCTGAAGCCTGACCGTTGTTTGCGCCGTTTCTCCGCAGTTGCCATGAAAGCGATGAACAAAGTGGCCAGCCATATCAACGAAATGCAGAAGATCCACGAGGAGTTCGGCGCCGTCTTCGATCAACTCATCACGGAGCAGATCGGGGAGAAGAAAGAGGTAAACCAGCCGCATGAAAACAGTTTATATTATTTCATTTTTAGTATTTGTTGTGGTATTAGTATGTTTTTTACTGTACTCTGACTGTTCTGCCGGTTTGTAGGTTGCAGATCTGTCCATGGGAGACCTCCTACTGCACACGACGGTCACATGGCTCAACCCTCCAGCCTCGTTGGGAAAGTGGAAAAAAGAACCACAGATGGCGACATTTGGTACATCAGAACTTTAATGATCCACAAAGGAAATGATTTGGACTCACACATGATCATATATTATAATAACAAAGAGAAAAAATATATATATAAAAAATGGTAATGATACACTCTAGATCTGTTACTTAAAGGTGAGTTGTACAGTTGTAGGGAGTATTATCTGTTACATAAGGGTGAGTTGTTGTGGGGAGTATTATCTGTTGCATAGGGGTGAGTTGTACAGTTGTAGGGAGCATTATCTGTTACATAAGGGTGAGTTGTTGTAGGGAATATTATCTGTTGCATAGGGGTGAGTTGTACAGTTGTAGGGAGCATTATAGTATGAATGTAGTCCTGTATCTCACTGTTTGAGTGGAGCTGTTGGAGTATTTTCTCCTCTGTCCCTCTCTAGTCTGGTGCAGTGGGTGAGTTGTTGTACAGTTGTAGGGAGTATTATCTCACCTGTCTCTCACTGTGACAAATGTCTATATGACAAATCAGTGTAGAGAGATTCTTATTAGTTTCCTTTTTATCGTTTCCATCCAGTGTTCAAAACCGCTGTGGTCTTCGTCTGCAAGGATGGATCCAAACAGAAAAAGAAAATGGTAAGTTTCACATTGATATTGTCACTGTTCTGAATCGCTTTGCCCTAATTTTGTCAGAATTGGTGCACCAGACCTGTTATTCTAGTTTAGTCTGTTTGGTCTATTTAAAGGGTCCATATTTCACTATTTTCCGATCTATGTCATCTTGTTGTTGCCTCATCACAAACGCACCTGGGGTTGTGTTTTTGCATGTTTAAACAGTATAAAAAACTCTCTTGTGATCTCGGTTGATACTATAGGAAGAGCTCCACTGTGTTTTTAAATTCCATATCACTTTTTATGTTTCTTCAGGGAGGTACGCACAGAGTGTCCATGTCTTCTGAGGACAAAGACCCTTTCCGTTACCGCCACATGATTCCCACCAATGCTCTTCAAGTGCGCTCGCTGGCCAACGCAGGTACTGGAATACTACAAAAAGCACGTAACACATTGGGTTTTTACAATACAGAAGGAGACGCATTTATTTTGTTGGCATATTTCAGCTGCTACCTGCATTTTCAGGTGTCGTTTATCAGCTGATGTTACTTCCTGTGGGCGTGGTCAGCCTTACGGACCTGGCAGGTGGCTGTTCAATAGCTCCTAATGTGAATTTAATAGCACCATGTTTCAGACTACAGGTCCTTCATCAGACCACGCCCCTGTTACCCAGTTTTCTCTGGAGGAGGGGGGCAGAGTTGGGTGTGTGAAAGAAACAGATGATGTCCGTGACCTGTTTCCTGATTTCATTGGGTTCCTAGATTCAGCGTTTGGACTTACCGTATTTTCCGGAGTATCGGTCGCTCCGGAGAATAAGTCGCACCAGCCAAAAAAATGCATAATGAAGAAGAAAAAACATATATGTCGCATTGGAGTATAAGGGGGGGATTTATTTGATAAAATCCAAGGCCAAGAACAGACATTTTATCTTGAAATGCAATTTAAAATAACAGATTAAAGTACAACAGTGTGAATAGGTGTACGTATGCTAACGTAACACATTCAGCTGCACGACGCACAGACAACGAACTGTCAGAAGTGTCTGGTATGTTGGTCTGGTATGGTATGTAGCAAACTAACAATTATTCACATAACTATAGCATAAAGAACATGTTAACAAGTTTACCAAAGCATCAATATTACTCCAAATCACTAAATCCACTGAAAATAACAAACAAACTGATATAATAACATGTGAATAATTTGACATATTAGTCGCTCTGGAGTATAAGTCGCACCCCCAGCAAAAATATGCAAAACAGCGCGACTTATACTCCAGAAAATACGGTAGTTGTTCTACGATCCAATGACTTGTGCCCCGTCCCAATCCATAATTTGGTTATTTCGGACCGTTCCTCCTTTCGCACCCTCGGGAGCCCCTCACAGGTCTGTCAGGCTGACCACACCCACAGGAAGTAACAGCTCAATATAACAGATCACCACAAACACCGGTGAAACTTTTGAAGTTGGTTTGCAACCAAAATATGTCACCAAGGTAAACACATCTCCTGCTGTACTGTCTTTAAAAAGAACCTAAGAAGTTAATGTACAAAAAACAACAAAATGAGTGTTTTTGGACACAGAAAGTATTTTGACTTGCCGGATTTACTTGTGTGTGCGTATCTATAGGATTTACTGTGACTGATGAAATGGAAAATGCTGTTTTGTCTCCGTGCAGATGGCGAGGGCTCGGCTGTGTGCGAGATCGTCCACACTAAATCAGAGTCGGAGGGTCGTCCGGAGAGAGCCTTTCAGCTCTGCTGCAGGTGAGGAGCAGGACTGATGCATTAGATAATCAATATATTATATACGATACTCTGTGATGTGTTGCTGTTTTATAAAGAACCAAATATATTGTTCTTTGTTAAACCTCTAACTGTGCAAAGTGAATGTGAAATGGATCTATTTTAATCATCAAATCAGTGAATGTCAAGTGTATTACATAAACTGGTTTCCTGTGCTTACTGATAATAGACTTGTACAATGTGAGAAAAGTGTACTCAATAGTTCTGTTCTTAGATTTAAAATTAAAATAAGCGAGTCACAAAGCAGAGAAGGAAGGAGGAAACATGAGGGAGAAATCTGATAAAAGAATCAAACTTTATTGGTCTCAGTGAGTTTATATTGTCTCTTTGCTTTGTCTCCTCTGTGGGCGGGACTTCCTCATCCATTTCCTGCAGAATCAAAGAGACAGAAGCGCAGAAAGAGAAACGAGACGCAGCCGTGGTTTAAATCGAGTCCCTTTAACACCACCTTTACTTTGTCTCCCTTCAGTTCCCCAGAGAGCAGGAAAGAGTTTGTGAAGTCTGTGCACTCCATCCTGAGGGAGAAGCACAGGAGACAGCTGCTGAAGACCGAGAGCCTCCCCCTGAGCCAGCAGTACGTGCCCTTCGGAGGGAAGCGCCTGTGCGCCCTCAAGGGAGCCCGGCCCGTCATAAATAGAGCAGGTACATGTTCCCTACGCCCTCCGGCGCCGGCGCCCTCATTCACTGTTCTACTTCACTGCTGCTCACCTGCCACAGAAGCTTTACTTTACTAAGACATTCGAGTTACTGCTCTGTCTACTGATTCTTTTTGGCTTCACGAAGTACAATCTCTTGCTCTTAACCAGCTTTCATGCAGCAGCGTCGGGTTTTATCTCCGTTTTGCACACCTGTGGCATAGAAAGGTTCACACTTACACTTAGTTTAATCTGCGCAGCAATTAGTCACCGCGAAATGGACTAATGAATAAAAAGTATGTCAAATAAAATTGGTTGTATTAAATTTGTCCCTGTAATCGCTCATTCGTCCTGGAGAAGTCCAAGGTAGAAAAGTCATGATTATGGACATCAAGTTATAAAATGTAAAATACCTGTGCTTAGTATTAAGTGCCAGAATGATTCACGTTTCAAATTCAGTGTCTCTGAATGATTATTTTATGCCCGTCTCTAATTAGCACTAATGCGAATATTTTAGCACAAAGTCAAAATGTCAAAATGACCAGATGAAATGTGCTTCGGTACATTATGTCAAGAAGGAACGGGGTTTAATGACAAATACTGAACAACATTATCGGATCTGTACCAAATTTTGGAATTAAATTGCGTGAATGGCTGGAAGCAAAAACATATGACTGACATAGATCATTTTTCACAGTTGGCCAGAAGGGGGCGCAAAGACACTTAAGAATAAGAGCTAGGATTAGGGTTGGGGATATTGTTAAGGTTACGACTCAGGTTAGGCCTAGCGTTAGGGTTGGGGCTAAAGGTTAATAGGGTTAGTGTGGGGTTCTATTCTACTGAATGTGAAAGAAATGTGGAATTTTATTAATTTTTTTTACTAAACAATACACTATTATATTATAATAAAGCATATTCAAACTTGAGAGTCATCAGAACATGCATGTCTTCACTTTAAAGGAGACCTGTTATGCCAAATTGAAATTTTAAGCTTTTAATCGTCTTAGTTTTCTCCTCATTTACCCACTCAGCAGCGAGCAGTCTTCCTCACTGCAAATGGTCAAGTGTGAAAACAAACTGAACAAACTGAAATCTTTTGGAATAAATTATTAAAAGACCAAATTAATCACATTGGACCAGAGCGCCATCTCCCGTTGGAAGTCGGTGTACTTGTAGATTAATATTTTGCTATTTAAAATGTCGAAAACATCACGTAATGATCCACGGGCGTTGTAGATTGTAACTGCAGATTCAAGCGCAATGTAATTTCTTTAAGGTTATTGGTGATGAGATTGGAAATTTGAGGGTCCGGGGCAAGAAGCCACACACGGGCCCCTTCTAATATAAAATAATAGGAGTAATTAACGGAATATTTGCACCAACAGCCTCTGCGCCCACACGTACCCTGGGCAGGCGAAAGCTGGTGCGAAACCGCTTCACCATCGACACGGACATCGTTTTCGACAGCGACCCCGACCTGGCCTCGCCCCCCGACCCCTCGGAGGCCACCCCGGAGCGGCTGCAGCGGGGCCACAGCGTCCCCCAGCCCCACAAGTCGGACACGGACCGCTGGGTGGAGGAGCAGTTCGACCTGGACGAGTACGAGGACCGCGACGAGATGAAGGAGACGGACATTCTGAGCGACGAGGACGAGGAGTTCTGCCGGAAGCTCAGGAAGGCCTCCACGGAAGAGCCCATGTCGGCGCTGTCCATGGAGAGCGAGGAGACGGAGAGCGAAGATCTGGTGTCCCCGATGGAGGACCTGAAGAGGATCAGCATCAGCACCGGGGAGGAGGAGGAGCACCAGGCGGAAGACGACGTTTGGGTCCGAAGAGGCTCCGCAGACTGTGAAGCGTAGAACTGTTTTGGACAATATAATATAAATAAAATAAAATAAGGTCCACCATAACCCGGGGCTTGGCATTAACATAACTGGTCAATAGCAGTTTAAAAGGCCCATATTATACTCTTTTATTATCTGTTATAGTGTTTTTTACTCATCAAAAACATACCAAGAGTTGCTGGAAAACACTCGACCCAACGCAATCTAAAAATTCGCTGTTAACCACTAAACAAAGTATTAATTATGGATCAAACATGTGCGGATGAAACAAAACACAACTCCAGTTATGTTTTTGAAAACTTGACAATATTATAACATGACTTAAAACTCACAATAGTTTAAAAAAAAAGTGTAATATAGGACCTTTTTAACTTCAGTAGCTATTAGCGCATTAGCTTTAACTAGATTTTATTTATATAACTTAAATTACATTCGCTTAGGCCTATTTATAGTATATTTTGCTAAGCTTTTAAATGGTTCCTTGAGTCGATATTTAAAAAAAAACATGGTAATATTGGTGTAAAAGAAAGAAAAGGAAAAAAATGCTACTTATTTTCACATAAAATCGCCAAAACGTTAATGACAAGCCCTGACAATTAGCCTACCCATATTCACTATCAGCGCATGGGTTCTGACGTATCGCTAGTAGAACTTCTTATATAGCCTCCTTACCTTTATGCTAAGTGCTTTGTGTACAGGTAGAAGTCGGCAGTAAACAGGAGTGGACTGGGTTAGCTCGTTTTAGCTAGCTCGGCGTCCTTTTGGCTATTTGAAATTTTAAAACAATCTCTTTGAAGGCGTATTTTGGTTTGAACTAGCTAGTTTACGTCGCAATTTCATCAAAAACATATTTTTGTTGATGAAATGACGCTAGCACCTTATGTTAGCATATTAGCTTTTTGACGTTGCGCTGTTCTATTGTTATGGGCTAACAGCTCAGCTCTGTTTTGCCAAGCATTAGCAAAGTTTATGCTAATGTTGCTAATATTATCACTCCTTTAAACATTCCACGTTTAACTTTTTGCTAATATTAATGACACAAATAGCAATGTTTAGCTAGCGGATAAAACAAACGCGTCTTAATACTATTCTAGCGCAAGTCCACTCCTTTTTACTTCCTTTGCCAACATCACAAATGGAAGCAATATGCGATTCTATTCTTATTTTTGTCTAATGAAATGCTGTGGGGACAAAAGAACACATTTTAATGGAACAATCATGGAGAATCCTTTGCTTCGATTGGCATGGTTTGCACATTTAGGCAGCGTTGTACAGTCCTGCCTGCTCTTACCAAATTTCAATATTGTCCATTTTCTTTCTATCATCTGTTACTCTGATATATTATAGTCAAGGGCTGTAAAAATTGCAAATAATTTTTTTAATTGTATATTTTAACACTGTTTCGGGGCCACTATCTTGCTATGTACATGAGTTAATTTGATGTTTTTTATCTTGGAGAATAGTGTTATTTTGTTAAATAGTTGAATTCTGTCATAGCCATAACGGCACATGGGGTTTTAATGTTTTAACTTAATCCTGTTTTACTTGAATTTGCTGTTACAACTTTTTATTTACTGTGAACCTATAGTTTTGTTTTGTTTCAGTATTGTGATAAACCACTTTTAACACTTCACGTGCACATTCGGCATTAGAGAGAATTTGCACATAGCTACTGTGTGTTTTTAAAAATGTTCACTGGAAATCAACTTTATTTATTCATCTGTATTTGAATATGTTTTTGCCAGTTATGGATTTTGCATAAGCAATCAAGGGATATGTTGTGTTTTGCCTGAAAAAGCAAAAGAACTTGTAAACAGCTTATAGTGCTACTAAGACTGCATTTTTATTACTGTGTGTACATAGAAGATGTATTGATATCATAATAAATACAGTTGTTTCCTATGTTTCTATTGGTGCATGTGTCTTCATTACGAATATGGGATAATGTCACTGAGGACTAAACATTCCCAAAATAGTTATTCCTCTTTCCTTGTCTTCCTTGTTCCCATTTGGAAACTCATGGCATAAAATGTCAATCTATTGTGGCCGTACTGACCTGTCTAAGCCTGATCCCGTCAGATCTTAGAAGCTAAACCAGGCCGGGCCCATGGCACAGACTGGCAGCCTCATTCTGTCAGGGCAGCTCTGGCTACAGTCGTAGTTTACCATTACCAAGTATGTGTAAGTGAATGAACCGTGATCTGTAAAGTGCTTTGAGTATCTTGAAAGGTGCTACATAAATGCAATGATGGATTAATAATAATGTATTAGAAGTATTAGTATGTTATAACTTTGATAAATAGTCTTATTTATATGTAGTGATTTTCCACCTTCAGTCTGTATAAAGCAGTGGACAAAGGCAGCAGACGTCACCTGTTGTGTTCAGCTCCAGGCAAATGAAGTTTGTCAAGGCTGTTTGTCTGTTTTAGGGCTAAATTTGGAATCATGCCCCAGATTAAAAAATGAAGAATTTCTTCACTTAAAAAATGGACCTAAATGAGGAGGCTCACTGCAAAGAGAAGAGTGGAAATATTCCAATGTAAAGTCAGTTATGAACAGTCGAAGGAGCCGGGAGTGACCCAATGAACACGTCCTAACTAACGGGTTATGTCCATTTATTTATAGTCTGCACCTTCAGGGCACATTCACCCATTCACACACACACATTCATGTACCAGTGTGTTTGTCGAGAGCGAGATTCGAACCACCAACCTTCAGATCAGTGGGCAAACACTTTCTATGTCTATGGAGTCATGTAAGTGACAAATATTACGTACTGTACTATAACTTTATATTGCACTTTAAACAATCTATGGGCCCAAAGTTTTCAAATTGCACAACCAATATTTTAAAGAAGCACAAATATCAAACAAAAACAGCTCAATTTGTATTTAAAAACTTGTCTTTAAAATTCAAAAGGAGAAAGTATTTTATAATCCACTAAAACTTGCACAGTCCGTGAGGTTAATACAATGTGAACACCAACAGACATGAGCCGCTCTGTGTGAGACGAAACACGATCTGTAATCCAGGTGACAAAACCAAATGATACAAGATGGAAGTTTTATAACGTACCATTTCATTCCTCAAACTTATTAAAGGTCTTGTGTAACTGGTGACATGTGTGACTGAAACAACAACATTAAAACGGATCAGAAAATAGCCTCAAACGTAGCAGAATCAAGCAGTTTTGCAGAGAATTTTCACACGTTTCAAGAAACATTGTTGAACTCTGATGTGGCGGCCGAGTTAAGACAGAGGGAATTCTACCGCGACTAATTGTACAGTAACTTGTTCAGTTCTTGAGCTGATCCGGAGCCTGTTTGGAGCGAACACCCGAGTGAGTGAACCTGTGATCTTACAGTGAGTGGGAGTGAAGTGTGCGCCATCTGTGCCACCAGAGATCACCACTCTGCCATTGTGTCCGCTGGGCTCAACTGGTGTCTGTTTCCCAACTTTCAAGAGCAACTTCCACACAGGCTTAGTGAGTCTTATTAGTGTAGCAAAGATTTAGTTTTTAGAAATTCCATGTTGTAGATTTACGCCTGATGAACTTCCTGTCATCCAGCCACATGATATAAGATATTTTTTTACATTTTAATATTCAGCTTTTGATATTGTGGATTTCTTATACAGTAGTGCATCTTTAATGGTTTTATATTATGCAAAATTGAGCTTTAAATCGCTTTTGAATATTGCTATATTATGCAAAATTGAGCTTTAAGTCACTTTTGAATATTGTTTGCTGCTCAAAAACAGACGTGGAGCTGTGTTTGAGTAAACCTGCATCATTTCTTCACGCTCTGTCCCACCTTGTGATGTCACGAAGTGGAAATTTTCAGGTTAACCGCTCACTTTTACCTTTTGTTTAGTAGAAATAGGCTTAAATTATCCAAATGATTCAATCAGAGGTGTGTGGAGGTTAAAAACAGTGGAGCACTTCCTGTTCTTCTATGACATCACAAGGTGGAACAGAGCGTTTTCTGTTAAACATGCAAGATTATACAAGTGTTAAACATGAGTGAATGAAAAAAACACAACTCCAGTTCTGTTTTGGATGAGGAAATAACATTCTGACAAACAAAATCCGAAAATAGCGTAAAAATATGGGCAGATTGCTTGAATGTCCGTATACTTATAATCTAACCTGTTGATTGTTACAGTATAATTTGGACATTTTAAATCCCAATGTTCATCTAAAACGACGCGCACACACACTCACAGTCAGAAGGCCTGATTTTCTAGATATTTCCGAGCTATAAAACCACCTGTAATTGAATAAATGTAAAGTACAGAGAGCAACGTATCCATAGAAACAAGCAGGTGATGGATCCTCAGCCAAAAAGTTACATAATGCAAAAAATGAGAAACCTCGAGGAGAACCACAGTGAAGGGTTCTCCTCAAGGTTTCTCTGGGTTTTTTTTTCAAGTTTTTCCTTGCCGAAGAAGGAGGGTTTTGTTCTGTATTTTTTAATTATGATGTTTCTTATTCTGTTTCATTCTCTGACATCTCCGTTTGCTAAATTAACAATTCTGTGAAGCCAAGATAACTGTTGTTGTGATTTTGGGCTATACAAAAATAAATTGAATTGAACCTTTAAATAGTGGTTTGTTACTAAACTGTATCTTGTAATAAAAAAGTAAAAAAGCTGGATGTTTGTCAATTAAAGTTAAGTTTTGTGGCTAATGATGAGATCTGACATATAGAAATGTTCTTTTTAGTTATTTCAAAAACAGCGAACCTCCCGTGGAGTTACAGTTGCCGGTGCCTAATGACATTTGAGAGAAAAAAGCATTGTCTTGGCGCTTTTGTCCCCGTCGCTCTCCCACAGCGAGAGACGAGTCTGTCACTCAGCTCTGATCTAATCATGACTATACCGAGACATACTGAGACATACTGAACACTGTCGTCTATCACTGTGAGAGGAGCCGGGGACCAGGGTGAGCTCAGGCTGCACTTTTTACTTTTAATTCTTTTTTTTTTGTTTTTTTTTTTTGAAAGATGTTATCAATCAATCAGTCAAACTTATTTATAAAGCGCTTTTCCATACAAAAACGTAATACAATGTGCTTTTACAGTGATTAAAAGCAACACAACACACATTTCCTTCTAAGCAACCCACCCACACAACCAACAACACACACACACACACACACACACACACACTAAAATACATATAACTACACATATAGTCTTGTTTTGTTCTGGTTAAGTTGGAGACAGTTTTCTGCCATCCAGGATTTTATATCTAGAACGTGATTAAAAAGAGCATCCATAGGTCAATGACACATCCAGGCCCCTAAAAACCTGGGGCCAGGAACAGCAGAGCTCTTTGTCTAGATCAGGGGTGGGCAATTATTTTTTCCATGACAAACAGAAAATATTGTGGAGGATCGGCTCAAAATGCACAACTCAATTCTGCATAATATAGTAATAGTAATAAATAACTGTTTTGACGCGCTAATAAGACTGGTAAGAGTTTATGTCATGACTAAGCAATGGAAAAAGTGAGGTTGTCTTATAAAAAATGTCATTAAAAACACCTCTGAAAACACAGTGGAGCTTTTAAATTTTAGAATTTTATCTGGACTAAAATCATGGACTAAAGTTGTGTTGCTTGTATTTTAAACTTCCTTCCCCAGACTCATTTGGATGATTTCAGATCTGGAATCTGGAATCTCTCCTGAAGTAAAAGGAGCTGTTAACTTGAAAACCACCACTATGACATCACAAGGTGGAACAGAGCGTTTTGAGCTTTGGAGATGCAGACAGACGAATAATAAAAGATTCTCCAAACATGTGTGAATGAAACAAAACGCAACTTCAGATCTGTTTTTGAGAAAGTAACGACATCCTAACATGATTTAAAGCTCATACAGTTTCAACAAATTTTAAAAAATGTCTATGTGAGGAAAGCCATAGTTATTTTTGACTATAAAATGTTTAGTCACGCTATAATTACATTTTTGAATGGCCCCATGGAGCCTTTGCTCTTTAGTTTATCTCTGGTAATACAATGTCAAATGACCTACTCACACCTCACGTCCTGTAGTTACAATTCCATCCAGCAGAGGGCACACTTCATGTCTTTTTCCTCCAACAACGTCAACGTGTCGACCTCGTGTGTGGAGTGACAATTTGTAAACATACACAGGTCATACTACTACTACTACTACTACTACTACTACTACTACTACTACTACTACTATTATTTTATTTTATTTTATTGATTGATTATTTTATTTTATTATTGTTTTTATTTATTTAATTTTGTATTGTTTTATTTGTTTTATTTAATTTGTTTTATTTGTTTATTTATTCTATTTTATTTTTATTTATTTTTTAAATATATATATATAGCTCAAAAATATCTAGAAAAA
>JACN01062018.1:0-21806 GCA_000787155.1 Scartelaos histophorus | reverse complement strand
CAACAACAATAATAACAACAACAATAACAATAAAGACAGCGAGGCAGCGGCAGACAGCGGCACTTCGCCCACCGCCAGCAGCGCCACGGAGCCCAGCGGCGCCTCGTCCCAGAGCAACGGCTCGGTCATCCACCCCGGCGGCGGGAACAGCGGCAAGTGGGTCCGCCTCAATGTCGGCGGCACCGTGTTCCTCACCACGAGACAAACGCTCCTTAAAGAACAGACGTCGTTCCTGTACCGGCTGTGCCAGCAGCAGGACCTGCACTCGGACACGGTAAGTCCCGCACACTTTAGCCACAGTCACAAGAGTTCAGCCTGAGGGGGAAAGGCCGCCCTGGTTCATGCTGGAGAGGCTTGGCTCACCCGGCCGCAGGGAGCCGAACATCCTGGTCCTCCTGCGGCAGTGCAAACTTGTGTCATTGGTAATCTCCCAGTCTCTGTTTGGAGTTAAGTCAGACGTGACCTGCGTTTAAAACTACAGACCCATGCAGCAGGACGCTTGAACTTGCAATGGCATTGTTGTGCTTATTAAACTAACCAGGCATAATATAGTTGAAAGTAGTAAGCTAGATATTACAGTAAACTATATAATTTCACTGTCTCCTGCCTTCTTCACCCTTCATATATTTGATGATCAGGGACATTTTCCCAGTTGCTATTATGCATGCAGAGAATATTTCACATATTTGTCTCTTTTTCTCCATTTATTTTATTATTTATTTATTTATGGTATCATGCCAAAATTGACTGCCTAATGATAACAAAATTAACTGAATGCTAAGCTGTATTCAAGTAAGTATGAGAAAACACTGCAGATGACGAGAGCTGGCCTCTAACCCCAGCCTTAACGTGTGACTCTTCTGTATGAGCCATGCCCCTGCAGCTTCCAGTGTCTTTGTCCTTGTACACGAAGACTGTCCGCTCCAGCTCTTGTTTCTTATCATTATTATTTCGTGGAGTGAATGTAGTCAGATGGATACACACGTGCACTCCTTATTCTTAGAGAGTGAGGAAGAGGAGGAGGAAGATCGAGGCGTATTAAGTGACGCTCTCTCCCACACACCGTAAGCTCATGAATGATGCAGGTTTCTATTACGGTCCCAGCCTTTGATTCGGATGTAACAGATCCAATCCATTTTATAGCATAGAGCTCATTTTTTATAAACATGACACTTTCCGACGTTAGTGTTGTCACAACACTAAAATCTCAAACTCAGTTTTGATACTATGGAATAGACATGATACTCAATACCAATTCCAATACCACAATGATAAGAAAAACTACTTGGACAACGATTTTCAATATTAAATTGTAGTACTTTATTTTATTATTGTTATTCTTTTATTATTATTATTGTAAATTTGCATTCAGTCCGAGATGCATTGTGGAGTTCATTCTAGTCTTAAAGGGGTTGACTAAAGATCTGCTCTGCCAATCAATTAATCAACGAAAAAGGGGGTAGGCAAAAAAATCCCTACTTATACTAGTCTATTAATATAAATTATGGTTGACCAGGACACCATCAACTGATTTTATTCACTAAATGACTAAAGAACTACAGGGAAGTGTTAAAAGTTCAGGACTAACTGCAGATGAGAGAATGTGGTAAAAACAATAGAGGAGGTCCTGCATTCAGCCCATGGTCCTAATGACATTTTGCTGCCTATGACTCGACGGCTCATGGGACCCAAAATGTCAGCTCTTTCGACGACTGTACGGAAATAAGCCCCACGGGGCGCTGTGTGGAAAGGCCCCTGGCTCAGCTGGGTTGTGCTTGTGTCCGCAGCCTCAGACAACCTCACGTGGCACAAAAATGTAAACATAGTACATGTTTTTTTGCATATCCTGTAAAACCTGTAAAATTATTTGCCTATTTTCCAGACATGCATGGAAAATGAGTTGAGTATAAATGTAAATGGATTTGTGGATGTCCAGTAAAATAATAGTCTATTCTCATCTCAGCCATAGCAATAAAATAATTTAACTTAATTAGTTATTGGTTTAAATGTGTTATTATTTTCTATAAGCAAGATATTTGAAACCCAACAGTTATAATCTCTCTACTGACATGGTAAAACTTAAATACTTGCATATTTGTAACATGTGTGCATTTGTGTTGCCCATCTAATTTGTGGTCTAGTACAAAATTAACTTAATTAAAAGTTAGGCGGAAAAAGGGGCATAGGCATCCATGTTTACTGATAAGGCTACACATTAGGCTACTTGCTTTTTGTACAGATTTCTTAAATTGCATAGCAGGTATCTTTTATAATAAGTAGTTTGTATGTTACTGATGACGTAGGTGTGGATTGGGACTTTGAAGGATCTGTTGTAGATTTTTTTTGTAAGAAGCCAATCACAGACAAACAAGAAATAGGTCAGAATTTCTAAATGTGTTTGTTTTCTTTCATGTCTCTCAACCAACTTCTTTTGCCTTATGTTTTTATGCTTTGAGTCGCAGTTTGCACTTTTTCTGGAATTGGCTTCCCACTGTGCAGTGAAGTGCTTATTGATCAAATGTAGATTTAATGTTGGAAAACTGAAACCCTAAGAACATATTTTTTTCTTTTATTAACAAGTTTTGATGTCTGATTGGTCCTTGGAGGGCAGTAAAGTTGCTACAGTACGTCACCGATAGTGACGCACTGTAGTAACGATAAAAATAGCTGCTTTTCTCCGAAGATATACTATTTCATGGTGTGCGTGAACATTGTGGTTCTGCTTTGTCACTTTATATGAAAGTAATAGGCATACAAAAAGAAGTACTGAATTGGAATTGATACTGAAAATGAGATATCGCTCAAGTACTGGTTCCTCAGCCCTATGGCAGATATGAGAACTAAACTAAACATCTCAAACATCTACATTTTCAGTAGCTTTTACATAAATAAAGCAATGAAACACAAACACACAAGCCATTAAAGGCATTAATATTAAAAGCAATGAAATGCTTGGACACACTGAACTGCAGCGAAACTTTGACATGCAAACATTGTTGGCATTGCACAACTATCAGCGCAGAGTCAGCTGTTAGTGAACCTCACTGCCCGCCCCGGACTACTCCAAAGAGAGTTTTTCCCGCTGCTCTGTGGAAACAACAGTCCCATGTGACCTTCAGCTGCGACCTGAGAGGAGCTCCCTTTGCACCACATGCACTCAACAAAACCCTCTCCACACTCTCTGTTGGCTTTCCATGCTTTTTGGGGACGCCACATTGACTTTAATTTCCTTGAGACCAAACCTAGCCATAGTAGTTATTATGACCCTAACTTCAACCTACTGTATTTAGTTTCATTTTCATTTTAAACCAGCAATTTTTCTTATTCTTCACTTTCCTAGTACATTCCTAACATCCCATTTATTTACCACAATGTATTTCCAAGCGCTTTTCAGAACTTTCTGAAACCAGAGTGGAATTTTGTCCACAAGATAAAGCTAACAACAACAGCATGCAAATAAAGCACTTCCTGGTTCTGGGATGATAAAAATACTACTCACCGTAGCAGTGTTATTTTAATTTAGACCCTAAGAGTTGTTTTTTACAAATTTACATGTTTGCACTAAAGCAGTAAATTTTGCTGGACATGGACACTTCAAAATCATGTTGATGTTATAATGTTCACAAAGTTGCGTTGTGAGGACTCGATTTTATAAAGTGAGTGTGTAGGCTTGATTTCAGTCCCCATAATGCGATAAATCAAATATGTACGCTCCTGTCTCCCTCTTCCTCCTTTCCTTAGTTCCACTCTGAAGCTGCTGACTCACCTCTAGCGCATTGTCATTACTCTCCAGCACCTTTTCCATATGGCTCTTCAACTCTAAAATGTTTTATACCGCAAAGCTAAAATGAAAATCAGCTTTAATATCTCTGTCCTGCAAAATGATGTTGAGTTTTTTTTTTTTCATTATGCTTCAAAAGCTGCTTCCAAGACATAGAATCATCGGAAATGAAACTGTAAAATCTGCGCAATTGTTATTCCAACTTTCAGCTCGTAGCCAGAAGCCCAAAATATGAGTCGCAGTGAGGTGATGAAATGCATACAGAGCATCTGTGTTGAGTCACAGAATTCTTATGAGCTTTGGGTACAAAATAAGATTCTTACATTGAATCTTGTCCAGGACTGAAATGGGGAAGATTCCAAAAGAACAGTGAGGAAGTTGGAAATAAAGTAGTTTTTCTTTTTTTGTTTGTTTTTTATTCAGAAGTGCAAACGAGTCCTCAACAGCTGTGAGTCAGACAAGCGTGACTGATATAACAGATTGGAAGCACAGCTAAACAAGAAAGAACACATCATGTATAACGAGGCTGTTTTTATTTTTACTTGTATAGTTATGCAATAAAGGGTTTTGGTAGAATGTCTTGGACTTAATGTTGTTTTAAGATGTTTTAATATTCAAGATTGTAGTGATTGTTACATTTTTTTAAATGTCACAGTCAGACTAACTTGAAAGAAGAATAGATAGAATTTATATTGATACATTTCTCATTGAAGAATAGTGTCCTGCATATATTTACTTAGCTACACAATGTTGCTACATATTTGGTTGGTATAAAGTTTGTTTCAATTTCTTGACTATTGATATTTTATGTTAGTTGTATTAAAGGTGCAGAACTAGTTCAAGCAGCACTGTCCAAATATATTGCTCAGTTACCTAATCTGCATTCCGAGCGTTCTATTGTTTCACGGCAATGAGTGCTTTTCACAACTTTTAGAGACTTGAGCAGAGTTTACTGTTACAGTAAAACAAACATATATTAGCATGCTAATTGTGCACTACCATGTGGAGAATAAAATATATTCTTATTCTCTTATTCTCATTTAACCCTAAGAGCTGCTTTTGCAATATACACTATATTGCCAAAAGTATTCACTCACCCAAACTCTCTCTCATCCAAATAATCGAAATCAGATGTTCCAGTCACTTCCTTGGTCACAGGTGTATAAAATCAAGCATTGACGCATACAGACAGTTTCTTCAAACATCTGTGAAAAAATGGGTCACTCTCAGGAGCTCAGTAAATTCCAGCATGATACTGTGATAGGATGCCACCTGTGCAACAAGTCCAAATTTCCTCACTCCTAAATTTTCCACAGTTAACTGTCAGCGGTATTATAACAAAGTGGAAACAATTGGGAACGACAGCAACTCAGCCATGAAGTGGTAGGCTGCATAAACTGATGGGGCAGTGGTCAGTGTGCAGAGGTCGCCAACCTTCTGCAGAGGCAATTGCTACAAATATCCAATCTTCATGTGGCCTTCAGATTAGCTCAAGAGTGTGTAGAGATCTTCATGGAGTGGGTTTCCATGGCTGAGCAGACTCTAGAGCAGTGGAGACACATTCTCTGGAGTAACGAATGGCGCATCTCCATCTGGCAATCTGATGGACGAGTCTGGGTTTGGCGGTTGCCAGTTTGGAGATGGTGCCTTCCTCTTCCAACATGACTGTGCACCAGTGCACAAAGCAAAGTCCATAAAGACTTGAATGAGAGAGTTTGGTGTGGATGAACTTGACTAGCCTGCACAGTCCTGACCTCAACCCAACAGAACATCTTTGGGATGAATTAGAACAGAGAGGAGAGATTTAGAGCAGAGAGCAACACTCATGCCTCACAGCAAGAATGTTACGGTTTCGATCCGTGGGTCGCCCGGGCCTTTCTGTGTGGAGTTTGCATGTTTCCTCCCCGTGTCTGGATGGGTTTCCTCCGGGTACTCCGGTTTCCCCCATCAACCAAAAACATACAACACCCTATGAACAGGTTACAATCAGGGACCGTAGGGGAGTTCCTCCCTCATGTGGGCTCACCACCTGCAGAGGGGTTCATAGGGTCTGGGTCTAGTGCACAGAGTAATGGGCAGCGTGCTGCCCCCGTGACCCAGCTGGATTAAGCGGGATGGATGGATGGATAGAGCAGAGACTGGGAGCTAGACCTTTTCACCCAGCATCAGTGTATGACCCATAAACCCTTTACTAAACTTTGTGAACAGCCTTCCCAGTAGAGCTGAAGCTTCAAAGGGTGGACCAACATCATATTAAACCCTTTGGATTTAGAATGGGATATCACTTAAGTTCATATGCGAGTCATGGCAGGTGAGCGAACAATATAGTGTATGTACCAGGGTAAAACAGATACTTTATTACACAAAATAATATTATAGAAAACGATCCTCCAAAAAATGGGTTATTTGATTTATTTTTATTTTGGTTATTGGTGGTCCGAAATTCAAAAATGTGTATTTAATGACGTCAAAGAAAACCTCTTCTGGAATTAGTTTGAAGAATATCCATTATCCAACAGTTTTTTTGTTTTTTTATATGCACACCAAACAGAATCTGACCATGTGTGCTTTCTTACCCGACGCACAACTAAAGGCAGGGTTTATCCTAGAGTTACCCCCTCCGTTTAATCTGCTGGCACTAGCATCCCAGCTCAGGGGCTATGGGCTGTTTTTAAACCCCCACGCACACACCAGTCTGCCCGTGTCTGACCATTTTAATGTGATTACCCGCACCTTGCCAAGCCCAGCCCCCTAACTGAGGCAAACCCACGGCTCGACGCTGCTAATGCTGCCTGAAATGACCGCACGCCACCCATGAGCCAATTACATTATGTGCCTAAGAGTCACCTTTACGCCCAGATAATGTCAGATGAACAGGTGTAGCTGCGCGGCTCTTTCCAGATCTCATAATCGCATTAGTACGGATGATTTCGATGCTTTGATTCATATGACATATTAGGAGGATTGCACTGATCAGATTTAGATTGCTTATACATACTGCGGCTGTAACAATATTAGAATTATTGTGATGCCGCAACATCAAGAGGCTCAGAAATGCGATAACAGACTTCAGTGAAATGTAAAATTGTTAGTTTCCATAACTTGATGCTGCTGTGTTTATATTTTTTAGTTAATTTATTATTTTTTTTACTGTCTTAAATACATGAAAACGTTTTGCAGTATTTCTCAGTACTTTATCCATTCCAAGCACCCAAATTGTTTACTGCGCTGAGATTATGAGCATGTTTCACAACTTTCAGAGCACACTTCTTGATTCTCAGACAATTGAGCTCTTCATAATTGGATGATTACATTACACAGTGGTCTCATTTTGACCTCAGGAGCTGCTTATGCAATATATACGTACTGGGGCAAGACAAATATTGCTCATTACAGTGCAGCCATATTGATTTCTTTGCCCCGTTATAGTGTTGTAATATTGGTGTCTCACATTTTGTAACTTGCAATGATAATATATATGAATGGATAATAGCTATTCATAATGCATGGTTGTGACCAGAGGATACAGGAACTTTCTGAGGAATGAGGTTGTTTTAAATGCTAAAATTAATACCTGCTATCTTTGAAGTTCATAGTGACAAATGACTCGTGCAGGCAGTTTGAGCGCTGAACGACGGTGCCCCCTCCATGACCCCCCTTGGTGCCACCCCTGACTGTGAGTTGGCTTTTAAGTTCAAATGTTGCCATAGTAATTCATTGTCATTTCAAACTGAGTGCAAAACACGCCATGACTTGCTTTATCACTTTTTCAGTTGAAAATTCTGAACAGAAGTTGTAGAAACCTGCCATTCTTAAAGGGAAAAATGAAATGATGAAATAGATGATTTAATCTGCGAGCCTGATTAAACTAATTTAAGCTGGACATGTTATGAGCAGGAAAACCGCCTCCGTCAAATATGTTAACTGGTGGGATGCCATCTGTGACGCCGAGAAATGGACCAGTATGCTATCATTTCCGTGAAGCACATTTCTTTGACAAATGCTGTGGCCATAGCACAAGAATGTTTTAACAATACAAAAATGAAAATACAGAGTAATCCGTCCAGAGTTCATCAACCCAAGTGTTTACACATTCTTGAGCAAGCAAGAGGGCACCATGGTTTGTTTTACACTAAAGAGGATATTTGTTTAGCTTCCGTTGACAATTTATAGTCTATTTGCATCCTATACAACTGTGTAAATGATTAAACTCTGTTCCAGCTTTGACTTGACAATACGTTTATGTGACTCGTATAATAAATATTCTACCTTTTCAATAAAGAATCCTCAAAATGTCCCAGATACAGGATGCTTCAACCTATGAATAGCTTACTACTATATCTTGCCATCTGCAAATCAAGCATTTTATCATGTGGTAACTTGTGCTACAGTGAAAAGTATGTAGACCTAGGAATCACATTATATGCACTGTTTTACTGTTAACTTAAACCAGCTATGTACCTTCTCTGAGATTGTACTTAAAAGCCCTGTATCTGATTCCTTTTTTGTTCCCCATGTATTTAAGCAAATTTATTTTGTCCCACCATATATATAACCCTTGTATTTATTTTTTTAGTGTATTATCTGCTGTGTACAGTCTGCGTTATTAGCTTTACAGTAATGGCAAAACTCTGCTCTGGTCTCTGACCCCCCACAAACCGTTTAACATGTCACAAGATCTGTGTTTTTTTTTGTTAACACCATCAAAATCTAATTAACTTACACATGGGTTTTTGCAAATAAAAACTTGATTGGCTTGTCCCAGCCCCCCCATCCACAAACCCACAAAGTGCTGTCATGCCCACACTGTCATGTTGCATCACGTTGATAAGGCGTTGGCCCGTCCTGGTTCATGATGGATCCGTGAGTGAGTGTCTCCTCCAGGCTCCAGCCTGAAACAGTGTAATGACATACAAGCTGTCTCGTGTTTATTTCAACCTCATCTTTCCACCGCTCTGTGTTCTGTTTCATCTCACAATCACACAGAAATCGTTGGTTTCTTACATCCTAGTCTAATGCTTTTTGGTAGATTGGTGGTGTGATTCACTCTGGTTCTGGTTTAATTGCTCAACAAAATATTGCATTGAAATGGATTAAAACAACAAGATGATGAGCAGTTTGAGCAGTTCAGAATGTATGAATGTATGGCATACCATAATCAAATTATATCACAATTTGAGTTAGCTAAATTATCAAATTTAGCAGTTATTTAGATAAAAGAATATTCTCTGGAAAAAAACATGTTATGAAATACATAGGATTCTTGTATTAGTTTAATTAGTTTATAATTCAATCTTCAGTCAGTCTCTTGGAGTTGTTTACAATGTTCTCTACTACGAACATATATGACAAATCTGGTCACAGTTCTTCTTAATTTGCCTTTTCTGAAAAATTGCAATTACATGTTTTCCCCAAAACTGTGAAAGCCTATTTTAAATGCATTGTGTCACAAGTAACCAATTACCCATATTTAAGGTTAAAATAAACAATAAGCATTGCTTGCAGGCTTTCACTCCTTGTTTTCGTCAATAATCCTGTGTTAACTGTTCATCTGCCAGGGAAAGCCTTGTGCATACATTTTGGATTGTAAGCTTTATTGACTTACTCAGCCCATTTAAACAAAACTACACTGAGAGATAGTGTCTGTAGTTGTATTGATTTGTAACTCTAGCTGCTGGTTCACTATACGGTCTATTACATCTCATAATACCTGCAGAAAGAATGTACAATGGCCTGGAATTGAAGTTTTTGAAATTTGCCATTACTTGAATTTAAGCCTATCCCTTTGTGATGTAGACAGCACAGTAAGAGATTATAAAAAAGCTTACTAAATATACCCTTTACCCTAAATATAGCTAATTTGACAGTTTAAAGGTGCACTATGCAACTTTTCTGGTGAAGTATCTGCCACCTGCAAACTGCATGGAGATGTTATTCCTTTGCCTGGATTTTTTTCACAATATAGCATTTGTCTACCATTGTTTATTTTGCATTTGCATTCTTATTGTGCGGGGTAACTACTCCAGAAATCTGATTTGTAAAGTGGCTTGGTAGTGAACTGAAAGAAAAAGAAATGAAAGAAAGAAAACTTCCAGCAGCCATCACATCTAAGTGTAGAAATTGCACCTTGAGGCTAATATTGTCCATTGCCGCTTCAGTAGCTGCAAAACATGCTTTTTGAACAGAGCTGGTGGTTGCTTTTTCTCACCGTTTTCCACCATCTTGTTTAAGCCTGTCTTCACCAGTCTGCAAATGCATCCTTTTTGAATAGGATCTCACCAGGCCTTTCAGCTTAGGCTCTGTGGCGTATGAAAGTAAATGCAGTCTCCTCTGAAGACGTCATCACAAGGAAGATGAGTGTGCACTATTGTGATGGCAGCGCAGACGTAACAGCTAACTCTCTTCAGCTCCTCTCGCCTGGAGGTGAAGGCAAACTTAAGGAGTCTGTCCACACATGTGCAGTAACAAAGAGCGCCACCTGCAAAAAGGTATAGGAGGAAAGAAAACTGGAGGGTAGTAGTATTTTAAAAAAGGAAAATATAAACAAAAAAAATATGGTACATTACTATGAGGTCTTATATTTGTTCTTATAAAGCTCAAAAATCACATCAAAATTTGAGCTCACGTGAACAGTTTTGGTACCATTACGGGCTCAAATCAGTAGGCCTGTCTTTCGATAAGTATCTGTCTGATTTTGAGTACCTTTGACAACCCTATTCCTGAAATGTTCTTTTGAAGATATTAACAACATTTCTGCACTAGGTAGATTGTTTACAATCAAACTTTGTTGCTGCAATGCTGCAAAAAGGCTCATAAAAAATGTAAATTGTAAACATTTAAGTAAGTTTGCATTTTTACAGTCTTCACATTTGCCTGATACTTAACAACCTTAAAGACTTTTATAGACAACATGTTTTAGCACATCTCTGTTGGATCATTAGAACATATGGTTTTCTTAAGATCTTTTTTCTTTCTTCAGTATCTCTCACTTCTCTATATGAGTTTTTTGTCAGCTCCACCTAAGCCACAACTTTAACAGGTTTTATAGTTGCAATCTCAATGTTATTGAGTTGATAAATCCAATCCAATCCAACTTTATTTGTATAGCACATTTTATAAACCAAACTGGTTCTAAAGTGCTTCACATAGCAATGCAAAACATCCAACTCCATCCAACATCCAACTCATAAAACTTGTACTTTGCCTTATTTTTATGAAATGTGAAATGAGCTAGTAAATATGACTTTGTAAATGGTCTCTTTGTGTACATTTGTAGGCCCAACTAGACATGTGTAGGCCCAACTAGACTGTTGGCTGAACCAATGCCCCAATCAAGCAATTGTTTGGGGATCAGGCAGATTCCACATACCAGCATATGTTTAGATGCATCCAGCACGGTTAAGTATGCAGTATCCTCCATATTATGGGGTATTCTGGGTGCACACATTTCTAGTCATTAGAAAGATTTTCAAGTAATTGAGTTTATTCTAATGTTTTTTGAGAGAAGTCTGACACTATTAACATTACAAGTATTCAACAGGGAAATATTTTAATGACACATTCTGCTCCAACTTGTCTGGCCTAGTTTTTCAATGTGGTGATGACTCCATGTGGCAGCCATCCACACTTTGCATATCAGATAAAACCTTAGCTTTGCTGGCTACCTCATCTCTTTTTATGTCACAAACCAACTGGCCAAGTTGGCAAAGCATACATCACCGAGTTTGTAAGAAATCTCTAAGCAAAAGAACCCATGTTGTAGTGAATTGACTGGCCAAGTTGGCAAAGCATACATCACCGAGTTTGTAAGAAATCTCTAAGCAAAAGAACCCATGTTGTAGTGAATTGAGCTTGATATTTCTTTAGTCAGTTACTGCTTGCCTTCCATAATAGAAAATGATTTAAACTTCATCCACAACCACATTTCAAATTCACACTTGGGCAGTACCTGGAGGATTAAGGAAGATAGTCAAGTAGTACTTAAAATTATAGTGGCCCTGTGTAATGGCCCTATGCCTTTAATGTATATTAATAAAGAATATATCATATAAATTCTATAATTTTATGTATTTGTTTTTGTTTTGCAGGATGAGACCGGAGCCTATGTCATCGACAGAGACCCCACTTACTTCGGTCCCATTTTGAACTACCTGCGACATGGCAAGCTGGTTTACAACAAGGAGCTGGCTGAGGAAGGTCTGCCTACATTAATTTACTTTCCCTTCAACAAGCTTAAACATCATCTAAAATGTGTGCTGACTGTTATTATTTTTGCACTTTTTCTAGGCGTCCTGGAAGAGGCCGAGTTTTATAATATCACGCCACTCATTAAACTGATCAAAGAGAGGATCATCGAGAGAGACTCCAAAGCTACACAGGTATAAGATGGAACCAACTTAAACTTACATAACACTAATGTATTGAAATTTGGTCATGCGTTAAGAGTACATATAATATTTTCAATACAACCTTATGTTAACTACAGTCTTTAAAGAGCAATAAGGCCTTTGGACTTTGTCAGTGATTTCACACTTCTCTGCTCCTTCTAAGAGGAAACTATTATGTACTAGGATCTACTGCTCAGAGCTACACTTGATTATATAATGTGATTGTGTGGGTCTCCTGAGCTACCCCCTCGCTCACTGGCTTCCACTGTATTTTACTGCACATACTGGTGTCATTTGCCTAGAGGTAAATGTGGTGTGGAGCTCTGGCATTTGCACAGAAAGGATGCGGACTCTGTAGGCAGCCAACAACAATCATGTATTTTTAGATTTATACATGCGCTCACAGCACTACCCACGGACTGTTTTGCAAATGGGCGTGTTTTTTCTTAGTGTAACTTCACAGTATGGAGTTTTTTTCGTTATATAATGTTATTTAAATATACTTTAATTTGTTAATACTTGAGGACAAAGAAGCAGTGGTATTTAAAATTATTCTAAACCTAAAATGCTGACTTAAAAAAAACCCAAAAGCATTTCTATCAATCAGTATAACTTTATTTATGTCATTTTTTTATACACATTGACAGTGCAGTTTAACAGTAGTTAGTTCTTAAGTGATGCGGAATGTGAGGGTGATATACCAAGGTTTAGATCACAATTTTTTTGAGCATTTAATTTGCTCGGAGTAGCTTAATATTGCCTTTAATAAGAGAAGGGTACGTATGGAAAAGTATCATAGTATAGAGATACATTTAAGGAAGTGCCTCATCTTTTCACATGAGGCTTAGAGGCTGCTCTAGCACAACCACTACAAACCAACACGATTTAAGACATTAGTTTCTGATTTTACAACTGTCTTGTAAACCAACATGAAATTATAATGTGTTATAATTATAATTATAATGTGTTATAATTATAATTATAATTGTGTTTGTGTTTATTTATTAACTATGGAACAACGCATGTTAAACAGCATGTGTTAGTACAGCTGTAAATAGGCCAGAGTTAACCGTGCAGGATCATTTTCATCTGTAGTCCCATTAGCACACTGATGGTAAGATAAAACACAGGACATAGGTACAAATCATTTAGTCACACATGAGAAAGACATTAAAGATCTATGAATACAAAATGTAGTAATATTAGTCAAATTAGAACATGCTAAAAACACACAGCACACAAATTAAAGACATGAACTCTGTCTGATAACAAAAATGTTTTTCACAATCAGTAATATTTTTGTCAGGAATAAGATTACAGTTGTCATATTGCTCAGCCCTACGCGAAACAGAAAAATTAACTATATTTTCTCCCATTAGATTACATTTGTTCTGTTCCTTCTAATACGCCCGCTCTGTCTGTGGTGTTCTCCAGCAGGTCCCCCCTAAGCACGTGTACCGGGTGCTGCAGTGCCAGGAGGAGGAGCTGACCCAGATGGTGTCCACCATGTCGGACGGCTGGAAGTTTGAGCAGGTCAGCGTGCGCGCCTGCAGAAAGCCCCGCACCGGACTGCTCTGGACTGTGGGTTGGACTCACGCTGCTGCTGCCCCTTCAGTAGTTTCCCTTTTGGCCTGACCCCTCAGCCCCCGACATCAGTCCTCATATGATTTGCACACTTCACCTAGAGCAGTTAAATATAGGGCTACATCACAGAAAGAGATGAGTAATGCAGGGATAGGAGATTGGAGAGGGTTTTAATGTGGCATGAATCCTTTTGGCTACTTGTATTTTATTTATGTTTATTTGCAACCAGCATTTTAATTTTAGGGGAAAGGAAAGGCCAGCTATTGTCACTTAAGAACATATTCAACAATAACAAAAAATTCTCCTTGTTTGCTGATAAATTTTAAAATCTGAAAACAAAATCTCTTCTGCTGGTCTCCCAGGGTAAGGTTTTAAGCACTTAAATTCAGTATTGTTAAAATTGGTCAAATTCAATGCATTGTACTTTATTTTTACTGACTTACAAACGCAGTGTGTAGATTTGAGATGATTTTACCGAAAGTTTTATTGACCCAAAAGAGGAACATTCAGTGTGCCAACATGCAGCCAATCAGCAGAACATGATTGAGTTAAGAAGCCTAAAATTAATTAACAGTACCACAGTAAAATGAAATGCAATATCAATTAAACCCCGATGAAAATAAAATAAATGTGCAAAACTTCATAACTAATTCAGTGTATTTGCATATTTAGAAACATTTGTAGATGTACAGTGTACAGGTGCCTTAGCTTTAACCTTTGTAAATGTAACCTTTTGATTAAGTAGTGATACCCTGACCTCCACCTCACATCCTCCTGGTCTCAGGTCAGCTCTCCAATATAACACAGAACCAGAGCTTTTCTTTTACAGTCAGAGCCCCTCTCCCCCAGCACCCCCAACTGTCCCTCCCCAAACTGCCAACGCATGCACGCCACTTTCCACTTTGCACAGCCCCCCTCCCCGCACCTACAAGAAGCCATGTTATTTCTGCCCTCGTCACTGTCCCGAGCTGCTCTCTGTGGCGTCCTCTTCTACACGTGTGCAGCAGGGTGTCCTCTCTGTGGTTTCTTTGCATGTTGGCTTTGGTTTAGCTTAGTTTTAGTAGCTTTTTCTGCTAATCTTGGCTTCTTTCTTTTGCATTTTCTGATTGTTCTTGGTTTTAACTTGTGTTTCTCCTCCTCTTTTTGTTATCTTTCTTACTTGTTTCTCTTTAGATGGTCAATATCGGTTCCTCGTACAGCTATGGGACAGAAGACCAGGCAGAGTTCCTCTGTGTAGTGTCCAAGGAGCTGCACACGCCAGGGTCAGGGCTGGGCACAGAGCAGAGCCACAAAACCAAGGTAAAAGTTCATTTTAAACCAGTGAATTGTTGGTTTGTGTGTTTAGGGGTTTTTTTGTCGCTGTGAATGCCTGTGTTTTAACCACAGCCCACAGACCTGGCATACAAATCCAGGCCAACAGGCGGAAAGAGATGTACCTTCTTCAAGTATGCCAAAATGGGTCAAAATAGTTATAATAGCATACATAAATGCATTCCAAAATTCTCAAAGCTTTACATTAGACATTTGTGCACCTCACAGTCACACATTGTTACATCAGATGCCCTGCAGACCGATGTAGATGTGACAGCCAAAAAATCTGTACTATGCAACTTTTCTGATGGAGGGTGCTTGTCACCGAGGGGATGTTACTCTCCACACTCTCCATTTTAAAGTTCTCATCATGGAGACTCTGGAGAAGCAAGCCCGCACAATTTACAAGTACATAACTTCAAGATACTTTTGAATAAATGCTAGTTGGATAAGTTCAATCACATAATGTGGAATATTCCAGGCATAGCAATTAGGGATGGGCGATTTGCACCAGTATTGGTATCGGTTAATATTGATTCTCAATATTGATTTTTAATAGTGATTTTTTTCGTACTGCCATAGTGTTGAAGAAAGGTGGGTAGTGGGGTCTTGTGGGGAGATGGTGGCAGTGTTTAATCTTGAGACAAACACATCTTTAGGGTAACTGTTTACCTTGAGCTAATGCACTAAATAAAATTGTAATTTACTTAACAATTAAGCACTGTCGAAATAATCAGTGTAGTTCTGCAGACTCGGTGCTCAGATGATTGGCACCAGATCAGAGAGCAGATTGGTAATGCCAGGTCTGAAGTGGGCTGTTGACGCAGGCGTGACTGTGCCCTCTGCTCTCTCCAAATGTCACTCTCCAACAACACTCCCACATGTCGATCAGACTCCTCCGTTTCTTCCTCTCATCTCACACACACCTCTGTCCAAAAATCACTCATCCACATGCTCATCTCTGCTTGTTCTGTCTTGTTTTGCCGTGTGCGCTTTTTGGCTCCGCCCCTTCGCTGGGACGGAAGGCGGCGGAGATGCAGGAGGAGGATGCGCCGAAGGAGGAGGAGGAGGAGGATGAGGAGGAAGAGGGAGGGAGGCAGACCACACCAAATGAGTGGCTTAGAGAATGAGGGGGATCATGTGTCTCGGTGAGGACCTGTAGAGACGTGTGCCGCACTAGATGTAGTTCTGACTGTTGTGTTTCTGTGTGGGGTCTGGGGGCTCTTCATGCCGCTGCATTGTGACGTGGTTTAAGAAATGTGGAACCAATAATAATGGTTACAATTTTCAGACTGAAAATGTTAGTCAGGCAATATGGAAAAAGTGTCTTGCACAACAACTGTCCACTTGGGTGAGGTTTGAACTGTCAACCCTCTAGCCAACAACTGCACTAAAGTAAGAGTAACGTTACTTCAAAATAGTACTACTCAAGTAGGATTTCAAAGAGGTCCAAGAAATCACTCAAGTAAGGGTGAAACAAATTGGGGCAAACTATTCAAGTAAGAGTGACTGAAAGTGGAACTACCTGGACATAATATCTGATTTTATAGGGCATGTAATGAGGTTAATACAGGAGTGTGTTTCATTATTTCCTGTAGCCTTCCACAGAAATGCTTTTGACAAATGTTCAGATATGCTTCTGAGGATGGCTACAGGAAGTAGATGAAATGTGTATAACAGAGAAACAAATGCTCCTGTCTGACATAAAGAATCATGTAATGTATGTAATGAAGTGAATGTAATTGAAGGACAAAATGTGAAATAATGCACAAAATCTGATATTTTCAAAGGATAGATACAAAAATGAGAAAAACTAAATAATATCTGAAGGACGAGCACAAGAAACAAATGTCCAAATAATGTAATAGTTGTCAACATAAAGATTTAGTCACTTGTAGATTTGCATGGGGTCAGTAACCAAAACTTTTACAATTTCTTTAAAAAGTTACTCAAAGGAGTACCTGATTACTACCTCCCTCTGCCATTGCTCTTAAAGTCACCTATATACTGTTAAATAAAATACAGTTAAAATATGAATCTAAAATCTATAATATCCTGTTCAGAAAATGTAAATGCACAAATGTTAATTAAATGAGTTGTATTTGAACTCACAATTGAAACCAATATTCATGTTCTGTCAAGTCAACCTGTCGGACGTATCAACTTCTCCCTTTAGTGATGCATGTTAGAAAAGCCACTGTAGCTCTGGCCATTTATCATTCAGAACAGAATTTAATTGTAATCTTGATTCTGATTGGAGTAGTAATTCAATCACAATTCAATCTCCTTGTATCCTTATAATGTTTTCAGCTCCAGTGTCCTTACGTGCTCTTATGACCAGTGCAGTGTCATGGAACAGCCCTGACCTCTTAGTGCAGTTGTAGTTCTGAAATGTCCACTCTGGTCTGTGTATCTCCAGCCACAACACAACTCAGAATCACATTACACACACAGAGGAATACTCGCACCGGTGTCTGTCCAAGTCCATTGTGCATGTCCCGTCCTATCACCATAACCATCTCCATGATCATCTCCAAAGCCAGTCCATAGCTTACAATACAGTAGTTTACTTTAAATACTTCAAAATCTTTGCATTCATTCTAATTTTGACGCTAACTTTCTTTTTCTCCCTGATTTTCGACAGCTTTTCCAGATCCATGGGTCTCGGATGTAGGACCCCACCCAGTTACTGTACATTTAAAATGATTTTTGGCTTAGTAATCCGAAGATAAAACCATGATGTGAAGATTTGATGCAGAGTTTGATAAAATACAAACATGACCACGCTCTTAGTAAACACAACCAAAGGATTTGAACATCGCTGGTCAAATGTAAAGAAAACTTGAGTGAAATAAGGGACATTGGAGGAGTTGTTGCACAGTGTTTTTGTATAGATTTATTCTGTGAGAACAAGAAGGCCCTGCTTAGCACCTTCTATAACGTTGGCCACGCATCTTTATCTGTGTTATTAACCTAGCTCCATCTTTATTTTGTTGTGCAATTTCCTTGATTTCCTAAAAGAATTCTAGTGAAATTGTCTACTGATCGAACAAATTTAAGCTACCTCTAAATGCAGTTATGTAGATGTGCAACCAATCAGATAAGTTTCAACAAACTTCCCCATTCATATTTTTTCTGATAATTGTTGCTAAAAGACGCAAGTTTGAAAAAGTAGTCCAATGTTGTTTCTTTGTAGGCACAGCATGAGAGTTTAAAGTACCAACATACCCTGCTAGCCATAACCTAAGCTGATGAGCAAATGTGGCTAGTTTGAGTAGCAGCTAGCTTATGTTATATACTGAGAATTTCCAAAACACTAGTTATTTGATGCTGGCCTGGTTAGTCTAATATGCAGATAGCAGTGGTCCCAAATATGTCTCATTTCAGATGTATTTGTTTGGCTTTTCCCTGTAACTCTGACCACTGCGGTTATTTGTGCCTGTGGGACTTCCCCAGTTTGTTCCTGACCCCTTGTAGATGAAGCTGCATCAACAGGAAAACACTGAAACTCTCCCAGGCAATAAGCCAATAATGTTAGACAATCAGATGGCTCCATTAGGGCTACAACATGTCAACAATGGAGAAGGCAGATATTTTATATGAGAGTTTGCAATCAAAAGTGTCAAAATGCAGAAGTTTCGTCCTGGTTTAAAGTGCATATGTCAGATTTGTATGACTTTTTATATTTGGTGGGATATTAATTACAGTAAATAGAAATTATAGTTTTACACAAATCATGAAGCAATTTGCGAAGACAAGTTGAAAAATATGTTGAAAATTACAGGAAGTAAAGTTCAAATATTGATGACATCACACTAGGGAGAATTCTATCCAATGGTTCGGCACAATTTTGCACTAGGGATAAAAATCTGATACTTTAAGCATGATTTCAACAGAAGAATGGTGTTTTTTATATTTATATTTGTCAGATAATTTCAGTGTACATTGGAGGACTTTAGCAACATAACAGCTATGGGATTCTCTAGTGTTTAAACCCAAAAAAAAATGGCCACTTTGGAAAAATAATCTTGACTATGATTTAGTAAAATATGAAGTCTAAACTGTCATAGGCACTTTAAGCTAGTATGTTTTTTTTGTTTTTGTTTTTTTGCATCAAGTTAATGACCACACAAATAACTAACTTGTAGACAATTATTAGATTAAACGTTTGAGATTTTCACCTACTGTTAAAATGCCCTTTCTCTTTCTCTCCCATTTCAAAATGTAAAACCTGAATGCAACCCATAGGCAATTACACTTTTTATAATCCATGAATCATGTTTAGAACAAAAGTAGCCTCAGTGTATCGTCTGTGTATCTGAAAGTTTAAGTGTATATTTATATAGCAAAAGTTTTAAAAACCCTGGTAGAATTTATTGAACTACTGTACAATGTTTCTGCTGTTATTTATGCTCAATTACAACTACAGACAAGTTGGAGGCAAAAGACTGACCGACCAGTTAAGCTTTTGTTTTGATCATTTGGTGCCTTGAGTTTAAACAGCACATCAAATCTACTGTAACATGCGAACTTCAATAGCCGTGTTATCCTGTAACGGTAACTGAGAACCACTTTATAATAACTGCACCTTCATTAGCCTTTTATAAAGCTTCCACAAAAATCAAAGTTAACAAATTTCTTATTAAGAATAATTCAGGCTTGTTCTGCCCCAATACAGATATATTTTATAAGCAGTTCTTGAGGTCAAAGTAAGTTTGTTGCTTTCTGTATGTGTCTAATTATATGAACATGCTAGTTGTCGTTTACAGTGATTGCAAAATAAGTTAAATAAACTGAAACATAATAATTCCTAATAAACTATTTGTTCTTTATGGTTCTTTGTTCATATGTTATGAAGGCTAATTAAAGTGTAGTTATTCTGAAGTGGTACCAGTAATTGTACATAACTTCCAGTGTGCTGTGGGTCACTGTAAACACGACAAGACACACTGAGGAATGATCAAGCTGTTTTATATCAGTCTTTTTGAAAACTATTTTTACATGTTTTGTTGTCTAATTTATTGTTTTTTTGAATGTTACTGATAAATGGGGTGTTATTGTAATTTAGTGAATATTTTTTCTACCTAAGGTTTGACCGTAGCTTTGATCACTGTCTTGATGGTTTGTAGTTCACAAAATCAAACAGTTTTTTGCATGTATTTTATTTTGTACATGACTTGAATATTTGTATTTCAACACCAAGCTTGTTTCATGTCTTTAAAGGACACATATTATGCATTATTTATGTAGTGCTCTGGGAATGAACCATGAACAAAAAAATTAAAGCTAGCTGTTATAAACAGCGTAGCCACCATGCTAATACAAGCACAATGTTGTAGTGTGCACAATTTGACGGGAAAAATGCAGCGAGTCTGGCAATGATTTATGAACTTAAACTGCGTAGAATTTCTACCTATTATGCCACAATCCAGGGACAATTTTAACTGGGTAAGTCGAGCAATTCGTAAAAGGAATTAATGAAACAAGCAGGAGTGAAGCAAAATACAACTCCAGGTATGTTTTTAAGAGCATCACTCTAAAGTTCCATAGTATGTGTCCTTTAAGATTAAAGCATTCCCTGTTGCATAAAATAATGTCCTAACATTGGACATTTCTGCTTGTTATTTGAACATACAACAAAATGTGACAGAGGAAATGTAAAATCTCTGATAAACCTTTGCAGACTTCAAACACTGCTTTTTGTTTTCATTCACCTGTACTCCGCTAGTACCAAGACAAAAAACTACAATGTGACTGCTCATTTTATACATGATTGTCACCATTCTCAATAAAACATGGTCCTATGATTTCAAAATGGTGTCATGCTTTTTGCCATAGTAGTGGTCAAAATGTGAGTAAAATATGCTACATAAAAATATATACAGGATTACAAGTGCTTTAAGTCTGGGGTAGTGTGCCATTTATACAGGTGTTTCTTTAAGCAGACAAGGCAACAGTGACATAGTCTTGGAATAGGAGATTTGGAAAAATATCGGGTTGGAACAATAGTGATTAGTATAGTTGTACATGGATTTAAATAGTCTTCAGATTATTTCTTCCTGGTTATTTTCATTACGTAACAAAACAATTCAAAAACAACCAAATCAGAAACTCAAGACTGTAAAAAGTGCTGCTTTTTCCACACACCCAGTGAAATAAATTGCCATGTTGCCAGTATCATCCAAGGCATGTATTGAAATATTGTGGTGTAATCCCTCATTTGTCCAGGCATGGTTCAATGTAAAGGTTTAGAGTGTCATCTGCATACTGTTTCTGCAAGCAAGTAATTTCAGCCCAGTGGCTTTGCATCCAGAAGCCATTTTCAACTTGATGGTACCAGCCAGCTAGTAAACAAGGGCAGGGCATTTTCCCTCCAAAACTCCTCCCTTTGCCCAAGAGCGACTGCCCATCCTCTGGTTCCAGAAAAACATTTTTCATTTTTTCCCATAGACTTACTCTTAGTACTCTTAATATTTGTGTTTTTTTGTAGTTTATGAGAAAACAAATAAAACAGAAAACAGACCAGGTAACTGCTGTCGCACTCCATAAATCCTAGTGCTTTAAGTCAGTTCCATCGAATTGAAAATGGCTTCTGGATGATGCACCTTGATGCAAAAACAGTGTCCAGATGATCACTGTTGAAACCTTCTCTACATTATGGTGTACCTTAATACGAGTTATGTCCCATCATCTTTATCTAAATTGTAAAGTAGCAGAGGTATTTTCACTTTAGCAGTAGATTG
>JACN01012759.1:0-11189 GCA_000787155.1 Scartelaos histophorus | reverse complement strand
AACAAAATATACAAATTAAAATGGCAAAAAACCCCAAAAAGAATTCAATATTTTGAACAAAATTTTGCACACATCTGTATAATGGCATTTGAAGCTTTATTAGAACTCAAATATGCACAAAATACTTTGTACTATTTAAGTACATTTTAATTGAGTACTTAAATACTTAAGTAAAAGTATCATCTAATTGAGTATTTATTTGCTCCACTAATTGTACTTTTACTTACAAAATTGGGTAGTACTTTGTCAGCTTGATCAAAAACAAGAGTCCAGGAGACTTGATGTAATTACGTGTTTTGACTTTAATTGTGACTGAAGCAGATGCAGATACAGGTCGACATTCAGTTGTCTCCTCTTCAGCAGTGGGAGTGGCTCACTTCTATACCTTGGCCTGCCTGAAGAGCTTTCTTTTTGTTTCCTTGGTTTTACGGCACCTTTGTGTTTATCATGTAACTAGCAGTAGGTTTTCAGTACAATAGTAGCATTGTTAAGAGTGCCCCGAGTCTAACAGATCTTAAGCAGGATGCTCTTCAGTACAATGACAGCCCCGAGTCTAACAGATCTTAAGCAGGATGCTCTTCAGTACAATGACAGCTTTAAATTTAAGCAGACCACTGGTTACCTTTTTAACCCATGTGTCAACCATACATTTCTTTAACACCTCCACTTTAACATTACCAACACACAGAGGACACATAAAACAATGAAATTCTAAGAAAATATTTCTCACAACTTCCACCACTGACCCCAGTCACAATGCAGATGTCAGAAGAATCACAACTGAATATTTTTCATGTATCATGAGATTGTCCTCCACAGCTCCACAAAACCTTTTTAAACATGTTTTTTTTTTTTTTTTCCGCTGGTGAATGTCTCAGGTGTTGTCATTGGCTCAGGTTTGTCTTTGACCTTTGACTCACTCGTATCCCAGGTGACTTAATATTCACATTGCAGCTAAATCACTTTCAGTCCATCCTCTTTGGGACTTCAGAGGCATAAACGTATAAACTATAACTTGTACAAATGGGTTTGTTTTAATGCTGCACTGCGTAACATTTTTTATGGCTCGGTCAGCTGCTTGTTTCTATGCATATTTCATCGTTCTGCCTGGAATGTTCCACAGTATGGCCAGCTCTTATATTTATTCAATTACAGGTGGTTTTATGCCTGAGAAATACCTGGAAACTGTAACTGGGGGATACCTCGTTACAGATCTGATCTGTAACTTTGTTTTTGTTTGGTCTCCATGAAGTTAAAAAGATTTAAAACCAGACTGTGAAGCTGGTAGATTATTCAATCAGTTTTGGTTTTCTATCTGTAGTTTGTTAAGTGGCAACCCAGGGCTAAGGGCTGGACGGGCCCCTCACAAAGTGAATGTGCATTTTTAGTGCAGCACAGATCATTTGTGTCCAGGTTCCAGTAGTTTGTGCTACACCCTGTATATCGTTTCTACCACTTTGCCTGACCAGCCAGACTCTTCTGCATTCTGTCTGAATTCAAAAGGGACGAGAACCAGCCCATAAAGCGTAAATACCAGATGATCCTGTCACCGCTGCATCTCTTTCTCATTCTTGTGTCCTTCAGGATGAAGTATACAGCTTCTTTTGCCTGAAATAAGTTTGGAGCTTTGACTGTTTCTGTAAACATCTGCACTGTCCCAGTGTTATTTTTAAGTTCATTTGAAATTACTTTAAATCTCTAAAACCCCTCCTGAAAAGTAACAAAAGTGGACCTAGTGTGTTGGCCAACAGAATAAAAAAGATGTGGCTCTGGGCCTCCCTTGTACAGGCCTGCAGAAGCTGGTGCTGACGTTCCTAAAGAAAAAAACGTCCGCAGACTACAGGACAGCCAGTCCCACCAGGTCAGACACAAAAGCCTAACTGCAGCTTAAAGGCATCGTGTGGCCTGCACCGAGCAGCAGCCGGAGCCGTGGAGGGCGACAGGTCGGCTCGGTCTGTTTATACCACGACCAGCAACGCCACCAAAACATACACAGGTATAAAAAAACACACAATATGATGCAACATGGTGCAAGGGACACCCAGTCCTTATGCAGATTTTCTCCTTTTTAATGTGTAAGCAGCCATGTTTGTTTTGTTTGTCACGTCCTCTGAAATCTGGCGTGTGGTTCTTTCTGCATGGTGATCTTTTCTTTCATTTTGTCTCCTGCAGACATTTGGCAGTGGAAACCTGAAGAGGATGAGTGTGATTCTGCAGATTCTCCTCATTCTGCTGTTGGCCTGTTCCCCTGTTGGGCTGCTGAACACTGAGGTCTTCCTCCTCCTCTGAGGTCTTCTTCCTCCTCCTCGCCAAGCAGAGTCCACATGTTGCTAGGTCTGATTTAAAGATCTTTGGAGCAACATTGCTTTGGACAACATGGACTTTTCATGTTGTACTGGATTTAAAAACTTTAAACAATAACATTGGATGGCTTTTTAAAAAGTTTTTCAGTAGATTCTTGTGAGCTTTAAGACAGAATGTTGTTGCCTCATCAAAATATACCTGGAGCTGCAATGTTTTATTCACACGTTTCCAAAGTTCAAAATACTGACAATAAAAGTACTCGGACGAACTGTTGAAAAATGCAGTGGAGCATTTTCTGTAATTGCCAAAGGTTAACTATACTTTTCTTTTCATTTTAGTCTGTACGTCTGTACGTCAGTGTCTTCATGCCAGCCTTACCAGTAAGTTGTGTTTTTTATATTTTTAGTGCATATTTTGAAGTAATGGTATTTGTGTACATTTCTTGGCTACTCCACACTCTTATATTCTCTGCATAAAGGTCTTATTGTTAATTATTTGTATTTCTATTTTTCAGGCTCCTTTATGTATGCTCTTCTAGGGAGGTACCTACAAACCAGGTGAGGACCTAAGTCTTTAACAAGCACAAATCTAATTGTTTTATATGTTTACACTACCTGTCAAAAGGTTGGACACACCTGCTCATTCGGTGTTTCTGCATTAGGTCGAAGTGCCAGAGGGCCTATTAGTGTTGTAAAGTGATGTTGGAAGCAAGAGGGCCGAGACTAATGCTGATATGAGAGGTGGAATGGGGGGGATTGATTAAAATGATTTCAGATTTGGAGCTGTTGAGTTGTAGGAAGTTCTGTACCATCCAACTGTTCACATCATTGAAGCAGTTGAACACAGCAGCCCGGCTCCCAGGTAGATCTGTATGTCTGTCAGCAGAGCAGTGGAAGGACGTTATGGCGCTATAATGTGTCCTAAGGGGAGCATATAAATAGAAAATAAAATGAGACCTAAAATAGAGACCTAAAACATGCAACACCCTATGAACAGGGACCATTGACCATCAGTTCCTCTCTCCTGTGGGCTCACCACCTGCAGAGGGGTCCATAGGGTCTGGGTCTGGTGCACAGAGTAATGGGCAGAGCTGCCCCCGTGACCCAGCCGGATTAAGCAGGAGAAGATGGATGGATGGATGGATAATTTCAGTTTTTTTCTGTTTTTCTGTTTGGTTGCGGCTGTTACAGGAAGTGTTATGGGAGCATTGATGCTTATTTTGAGGCATTACATTGGACACATCTTCACTCAAGAGCAGTGAGTTCAGTTTCAGTATCTCTGCTGCTGTTGCATTGTGTTGTATTCACAGGTGGAGTAGCCAGAAATTGTGCACAAGTAAGAGTAATGCAACTTCAAATGCATTCAAGTAAAAGTACAAAAAGATTAAAACATTCTTCAAGTAAGAGTAAAGTCCAGTATCCACTTCTTACCCACAAGAAACCTCACATGGACCCACATATAAACTGAAGAAGTATCAGAATCTCCACAGAGACTTGCCATCCAAATTACACTTTAGATTTGTGGAGAGACGACCCAACTCACAGTAAGAATTTATAATTATTTGAGCAACAAATAACACCTACAGCTGGATAAATGCAAGACAGATTTAAAACGTTAACGTCTCCCTGGAGACAAACATGTTGCAGATTGCTCCAGAAAAGTTTATTTTAAAGAGGGATGTTGCACTTCAATGTTGTATTATTTGTTAAAACAATATATTTACACACAGACCTGTTCCTGACCTGTGTGTGTTGTCCTCCGCCAGGGCTGCCCACTGTCACCGGTCTTGTTCATAGTGTTTATGGACAGGATATGGAGGCGCAGTCAGACTTTGGGGACTTCAGGATCTCGTCTCTGCTGTTTGCAGATGATGTTGCCCTGTTGGCTTCATTGAACCAGGACCTGCAGCACAGGGGCGGAGTGTGAAGCAGCTGGGATGAAGATCAGCTCTTCCAAATCTGAGGCCATGGGTCTCGACCGGAAACAGGTGGCTACCCTCTCCGGAAGTATCTCGGGGTCTTGTTCACGAGTGAGGGGAGGACAGAGCGTGAGATTGAAAGGCGGATCTGTGCAGCGTCGGCAGTGATGCTGTTATATCAGACCGTTGTGGTGAAGAGGGAGCTGAGCCGAAAGGCAAAGCTCTCAATTTACCGGTCAGTCTACGTTCCTACTCTCACCTATGGTCATGAGCTCTGGGTAGTGACCGAAAGGACCGAAAGGCGTTCCTACTCTCACCTATGGTCATGAGCTCTGGGTAGTGACCGAAAGGACGAGATCGAGCGGCAGAAATGAGTTTCCTCCGCAGGGTGGCTGGGCGCTCCCTTAGAGACAGGGTGAGGAGCTCGGAGTAGAGCCGCTCACATCGAGAGGAGTCAGCTGAGGTGGCTCGGGCATCTGGTCCGGATGCCCTCTGGGCGCCTCCCTCGGGAGGTGTTCTGGGCATGTCCCACTGGGAGGAGGCCCCGGGGAAGAGCCAGGACACACTCAGAGGTTCCCCCGGAGGAGCTGGAAGAAGTGTCTGGGGTGAGGAAGTCTGGGAGTCCCTGCTTAGACTGTTGCCCACGTGACTCAGCCCCGGATAAGTGGAAGAAGATGGATGGAGATATTTAGATCACCATGTCACCTTTTATTTTGAAAATCCTATATTCACCAAAAACAGTGTATTAAAATTGGTAATAGTTCAGTTTTGGACTTAGAGTTCCCCGTTCCCTTGCTCTCTGTGTTAAGATGTTCCCCCTTCAGAGTGCTATTGCATTACAATCAGTGAACATCCCACTAAAACTACTGCACATCGCATAAAATTTGACCTTATAATTGACTTTACATTCACAAATTGTCACCGTTAATGTAGCTGTTTGGGGCATAAATAAAGTCCTGTTCCTGACATTGGACCTTGCTCCAAAATCGCTCCTGAGCTTTGTTTGACTAGAGCTCAATGCTGTGGGTGATGTCGCTCTCACTAAGTCCACTTTTTTAATACGGTCTATGGTTATAACATGGTAAGAGGCTAAAACATAAGTTTTGCATTATACCCACACCTGATCATTTCTCCTGACTTGGACACAAAGAGTTCTTCTTGTTTTTTGGAATACATTGTTTTACAGGCTTTGCCTTGTGTGTGGTTGGGTTCTTAGCTCAGACTTCTATTCAGAAAATCAAAACTTCCAGACGCCAGCCTCATTAATTGTGTTTATAAACCAGTTTAACACTTAATTTCCCTGTTTGTGCACTAGGAGAGATCTAAGCCACCAGATGCTGCTCTCTTGCCCGATTTCCTCTCTTCATCTCTGGCCTTTAGTCGGTGGTCGACTGTCATCTTGCCCTGCGCTACTACTTGTTCTGCAGTTTTTTTTCCACAGATTAGATGTTGTCACATTGCAGGAATAGTTTCTGCCTTTGTTTTCGTAACTCCAGGATGTCAAACACACACCTATTTAAGCCGATTTAATGACTTTTTTTTTTTATAATTCTCACAATTTAGGCTTCAAACTGGACAGAATCAGTGAGGAAAAATGGAAAACATCTCTTATAACGTGTGATTTTTTTTTCCTTCTGATTAGTGACTGTTCCCTGTTTTGAATATTATGTTTAATTCAAATGCATCTTGGTGTGAAACCCGGGGCGGAGGGGTTTCTGGGTAATTGAAGGTGTGGTTTGCTGAAGTGGGGGAGTTTGAGACCTCGTCCTACTCCTGAATCTGTCAATCATATTAACTCCACATATATTCAAAGTATTCTGTATATATTTTTACTTAGTGTAAATGTAACCAGCATCTTTCATTTGTCATATTTTTTTTCCATGTTTAGGCCCAACTGAGAGCTGCAGTCCAAGCTAATGGAAATGTAGTATTCCCAAAACATGGGAATGTTTGGGAATACTTATAAATATAAATAGTTAATAATAATTTCTGCCCAAGGTGTTTAGTTTTAGTAGATTACTTGACAGTCTGAAATCTTAAGCACTTTTTCATACTGTGGAATATTCAGTTCAACCTTTTAGAACCAGTTAAAAAAACAAATCACGGTTAGAAATTGCTATTCACATTTTCAATTAATATAGATATTTTCTTGTATAATCTTGCAGTTTGAATTAAAGGAATCTTGCATTGTCCTTCCTATCTCCTGCACTATTCATCTGGTTTTGGCTTAAGGAGCTTGGAGTTTAGTTCCGAATTCGTCAAATTGGCCTCTGAGCCTTTCTTCTTTAAAGCTCCACTGTGTAACTTTTTTTGGAGGGTCTGTCACCTGTTCAATCCCGTAGAAACGTGTCTTAAATGTTCCACAGTATGATGCATTCCAATAATCTTTTTATGGCAGCACACAGCTTCTTAAACCAGTAAAATTTCAAATCAAGGTCAGAAATCGTTATTCAAATGTTCAAATAATATAGATAATTTTTTGTGGTGTATGAAAACGTTATTGTAAATTATTTGTTAAAGTTTCCTTATTTTTGCTTTAATCTTCCAAAGCTTTTACTGATGCCGCCTGGCCAAAATTTACCTGCTCAAACTACTGAAATAAGAACCGCCATTTAAAACTTTGAGCATTTTTTGTTCTTTCTAAATGGGAATGGTGCAAGATCTCGTGAGACAAACCTGCTAAAAGCTTGCGCACACATGAGAAAAATCAACACTTTTTTTGTTTATTGTCGGATTGGACAAATGTTACACGTAGGTCAGTTTACATCCCCTTACAAAAGCTGTAGAATGGAAACAAAATTAAGAAATTTAATACATAAAAAAAGCAAGATAAAATTGGAAACTGAAACGTGACATTTATATATTAAGAATTGTCTTGTCTCAATCTTATACTAAGATTTTTTTAGCATAATTTCAGATACTAACACTACGGGAGTGACATTAAACAAACTGTGCAGGGAAAATCCACAAATGTTCAGTCTAACAATTAACAGATTTGGACTTTAAACTTGCTCTTTTAATAATAGCTGACAGTTCTTTCAAGTGGCTGCAGGGTTTTTGTGATGTATAAAACTTTCTAGAGATGCACAGAAACCAGCGCCGATACTGAAAAATGGTCTGAACTGAACTTCTGCCAATGAAAACTAAATCAGTAGTTTACAGATAAATAACTTAAAGCTGCAATGTGTAACTTCCACTTTATTTATTACTTGGGCAAGAATGTTCATCAGGCCAGGTGACGGGTCAGATCTGTGGAGAAGTGAGTCCCACTTACAATAAAAATGCATGTATTTAAGTTTTAAAATGGGGGAAAAAAGCAATGACAAGATCTGTAAGATAGTTAAAATGACATACTGTGGAACATTTCAGGCAAACAAATAGAAGTTACATAGTGCACCTTTTAGATAAAAATAAGACTAAACTGATCAAAATATGTCGCTTATGTGTGGATACAGATCTTATTTTCAGTCTGGGGCTTAAAATACCTGCCAATACCTAGTCATATCATACTATTGAAAATGGTATTGTAACTGAAATGGATCTCTACTGATTTCACCTTATTTTATGTGCACTTACGTAGAATACACTGAACTTTGTGCTTGTTTGTTTCATGTAAATAGGTCAGGATTTGGAGAGACATTAGCCACAACCCAAGTCACTAAATCAACTTTGACAATGAAAGGGCCCCTTCTAACCTACGACTCTGCCTTGTGACTTGTATATGTTTATGATAAATATCTCTGTGCTAATATTTATGCATTTAGGCCCTAAAATAGTAACGTTTATTTTCACTGATTTAAGAAGTGGTTACATTATTCAAAAACTCAATTGTCAGTTCAAAGACTCGTACGGCAAATGTGTTAACCCGATCTCAACAAATGAAGTTCAATATTCTGTGTACTATTTGTTCAAAATTGTCCATAGACTTGTCAAGGCTCCCTGTAATCAATTTGAAACTGTAATATTACACTTTAGGAAGTAGTGAACACAACCACCTACCGACTTTTTGATATGAATTTTGTTTTGTGACATTTTATTGCTACTTGCTAAAAGTATTATGGAGATCTTAACCTCAACTTAATGGTGATTTTTTTAATATCCCAATGTGCCTTGCTTTCCTTTATTATTTTTTAAAATACAAGTTCTGTCTCTTTTGTAATTATTTGGGTATGTTGATTTGCCAAAAGAAGAAGTTATGTTTTAATATACAATAAAATGTGCTGTTTTCAGGCAATTTTGATTTGTGTTTGATCGGTGCATTGTTTGTTAATCTGTTTTGTCTGATCTGCATTCAATTTCTTACACTATGCTATCACATGCTTCAATACTGAGAAAGAAAACCATAGAACAATGTGTACTTCCCCTGTGTTTCCAGCAACTGTCTTAAAACAGAACTGTTTATTTATGGCTTTAAATAGCATATCATTTCCATATCATATGTCCACTACATCTAATTTAATAGTAATGAAATTTGGAACACTGCGGTCTGTAATATTTGCTTAAATGTTAACTGTTCCGAAACTACATTTTGCCCCTACTATAACCACCAAAAAGGCTAAATAGGTTTAAAAGTTCACTATGTTCTTTAGTAATTGCGCAACTTTAATCTCTACTTTTCATTAGCAGAATTATTTTGCCTATGGCAGGTTAGCACAGTGACAGTAGCTCAAAATAGGCATATCCTGGCTCTAAAAGCCCTTATATTATTTTATGCCTTTCATAATGTAAATCCATGGTTGCTATGGAAACACAGAGCCTTCTGAACATTTTTAATTAAAAAAATATATATTTTAAAAGTTTATTATATTAGTACTAAACTTTTTATCAAGACTGTGCATATTTTAAAACCATAAAATATATTGATATATTTTTTTGCGTTCTCGTTGCCAAGGTATCCACCGGAAACGGAATGCTACGCCACTTCCGGGTTGCGTGCGCCAGACGCGGGAGATTGCAGCATGGCGGTGCAACCCAAACAGAACCTGTCCATGGACAGCGCGACTGAAACTGGCTTCCTCACCTTTTATTTCTCTATGCCCGAAAAACCAGACACGACATTCAGAGTGTTTGACCGTAACGACTACTACACTGTGCACGGAAAAGACGCCACGTTTGCTGCGAAAGAAGTTTTCAAAACCAATGGAGTTCTGAAGTATCTGGGCTCAGGTACCGCGGCTAGCGAGTGGTGGCTAAAATCTAAGCAAAGCACCATATTTGACTTTAATGAGTTCATATAATGACATTTAAATGCTAATAAATCAATTATGTTCTACCCTTGTTATATTGAGCCTTCTATTATTGCATCAAACTGAAATGATAATCCTCCACTAGTTTGTTCAATGTAGATACTAGTAGAATCGTGTAGATCAAAGTGACTTATTGAAAGTATTTCAATTTTCATTGGGTTAAAGAGATTGTTAATTGCGATCCTATGGAAAATAGGCACATTTTCCCCTTGTAGGCAGGCCCATTATGCAAGCTAAGTAAACAAACGCAATAATGTAAACACATATCTGACTGATTTAAGTCTTATGTATACTTGTGTTTGTAGGGAACCGCAGACTGGAGAGTGTGGTGCTGAATAAACTCAACTTTGAGACGTTTGTGAAAGACCTGCTTCTGGTGAGGCAGTATCGAGTGGAGGTTTACAAGAATCAGGGCAAGAACAGCAAGGAGCAGGACTGGAAACTAGAGTACAAGGTAATGTTGAGCACCAGAGATTATAAAAAAAAGTGCCATATCAGTTGCATCTTGTGAAGGAAGACCGGTCATGATTTTTATTAGTTCCTTTGTGCATTGAGTTTGCATGTGCGTGTCTTGTGCTGAAAGCTGAAACAAAATGATTTTCACACATTTGTTAAAGTAACGTGGACACAAATTCTCATTGACAAACTCGAGATATATAAGGTCAACATTCATAAATTTTCCAATTAAACTGTACATGCAGTCATTATTGGAATATTTAAAAGATTATGAGGAATAAAATTCTCACACACCACATTAACATAATTTAGGTGAGAGAACTGTCTTGCCCATTGAGGCAACAAATGTTCAAGTTAATCAATTTTTTAGAGCCCAGAATTTCAACAGTAGTTGCCTTCTAGGGATTTACAAAATTGTTGATTTAATAGTTTAATAGTTGAAACGGTCAATAAAAGGAAAAAAAACAAAAACTGAAAGCACCAAATTTCCACTTACAAAACATAATGGCATAATGAACTGCAAAGGGTCATGGTCAGTGTAGTTCCTGACTGCTTATTCTACTTGAATTTACGCTCAGGAACTTGCAAAAATATTCACAATAATATTTTAAAACCTATAAAATTGTGTTATATTATTTTCAGTGTTTAAGCTGTACACTCTCTTCTCAGGCATCTCCGGGGAATCTGACCCAGTTTGAGGACATCTTGTTCGGTGGAGCATCCGGAGCAGAGGGCTGTGCTGGAGTGGTGGCAGTACGATATGCCACGGCCGCAGACGGACAGCGCGTGGTCGGCGTGGGTTATGTGGACGCGGCGGAAAGGATCATGGGAGTCTGCGAATTCCCCGACAACGAGATCTTCTCCAACCTGGAGTCTCTGCTGGTCCAGATCAGCGCTAAAGAGTGTCTCCTGCCCCAAGGGGAGTGTAGCTCAGAGGGGAGTAAGCTCAGAGAGGTATGTGCTTTTGTGTGTTAAGAAAGGCCACATACAACAAACAAGGACCTATTACACTTATTGTGGTACGAGTTGTAACTTTATAGCAACTTGTAAGCGAAAGTTGTTTCATATCAAACAACTGATTTACTTATCTACAGTTTGTTCTTGTTCCTGTCTGTTCTGTTCAAAGCCATATCTCCTATTCATTCTGTTATTCTTTTAGAACCAGTAATTAGGTAATTCCAGAAATGTTGTTTTAAACATCTAAAAATCCACCAGTTCAGCTACTGTAGTTGAACATCCATATTTATATTTATATTTATATTTAT
>JACN01012753.1:0-10069 GCA_000787155.1 Scartelaos histophorus | reverse complement strand
AAAACACTGTTGTAGACTGAAAAGTTACATAGTGCACCCCTAAGATTTTTGATTCACATTCTTTACTATATATACAATCTTTCTATGACAGCATTGTCTTATAATTTAAATAAAAAGTGTGTCTATCTGTATTTATATCTAATTAACTTTTGGACAATGTATCAAAGAATATTACATTTTATTTATTACACGCTTTACGCAAATCTTAAAGTGCTCCAAAAGTAAAAGGAGTGCAAAATATTAACATTTTATTTAAAAAAGCAGAACTAGTTCACTTACCTTATACATTCAGAGCTCCCTAATTACTCACCGCGATGAGATTATAAATGTCAGAGACCAGAGCATTTTGCGGTACAGTCAACAACAACTAGCATGCTTACACGCACTTTCTGACAATAAAAAGCTTTCTAATGAGATGCTGGTGGTACACCTCAGACTTTTTTCAACCTCAAGTGCTGCTTATAAAATATATCTGCACTGGGGCAAGACATATTAGATGAACTTTATTGATCCACAATGGAAATTATTTGCACACAGTAGCTTACATCACAATATATTATAATAACAACGATCAATAATGTAAATGCTGATAATAAATTCAAAATGTGTAGCAAAGGTAGCAAGAAACTGGTGTCAAATAAAGCAAATGAGTTGCAGGGTCTTTAAATCTTGCCTGTTTGAATAGTGCCCACCCGTAACAGTTGCCTGAACATCTGTGTGCTTAGTATTTAGTTATCAGTACTTTAATAACAAACTGGTGGAGTTTTGGAGCTATTTTAAGTCTCAGTAATGGAGGGTCTAACCTCCTCCCGGAAACCCCACCACTGCACTGTGTAATCTGATGAGAAACAGATTCGTCTCTATGTAATTACTGTCTCTGTGCATTTCCTTGTTGTTTTTCAGGACATGACTAATATATTGATAATGTTGACTTTGTTTTGTTGTGTTTTTCTAGTGGAAGAGTGGCCAAGGAGGTGATAGAGGCCAGTTCAAAGATTCAGAGAGACCCACCCGAGGTCTACAGGTTTGTTACACACACTATATAAGGGTTTTGAGTTAGCAAATCACAAAAACAGAAATTATTAATTGTGTTTAAAGATGCATGATTAATTGTGTATTTGAATTTTGTCATGTTTGTTATGATATAGACAGATGTTGTGATAAATGTTAAAGCAGTTGTTCGTAAAGTAGGGGTGATGAGGCTGTGAGCTTGTGAGATATATATTTTTAAAATTATAATAGTAATTATTATTATTATTTTAATTGAAAACTGTATATTTTGGTAAATGTAAATGGAAAAATAACAAACTTCTTGAATAAGTAAGGGTTAAACAACAATTACACTGATGCGGAGTTTTGAACACCACAAAGGATAGTGGAGTGAATGAAGTTTAGTGTTATCCAAATCCACTTTATTTCTATTGCACATTTTTCAAACAAAGCTGTTTCGAAAGTGCTGCACAGAGATCATAAAATGAAGACAACACAAAGGTAAAATGTTAAACATTTGGTCATACCAGTCCTAAAACATTAAAACCAGTAAAATCAAATAAGAGAAAAACCTTAAAAATCATAAAATAGCTGCAAATAAGTGAAATAGATAAAATAAATAAAAGACAACTGAACTGTGAGGTGACCATAAAGAAACACATGAACTGTTCTGCACATAAAGCTTGCACATTGACTGTCACATGAAGTATAAATATATTTAGGACTCTTGAAGTTCAGAAAGGATAGTGCAGCTCTTGTGTTTATGATAGTGCTAACGTTGCCAAGTGACACTGGCGCTTCTTTCCTGGTGCATTGTGACTTATTGTTATTGACAAAGGGCGACTGAATAGGGCAGTGGTAAAAAACAACTCCATTGACAAAGAGGAAGTGGTAAATCTTAAAGCTCCAGGTGCTCATCTGAATAAATTATATTGGAATTATACCAAACTACAGTGATTTCAGTAGATATTTTAAACAGACTCTCAAATTGCTATTCTAAGGTGAAGAAGTAGAAATTAATTAGATTTACCAGTATGATCAAACCCATGTAAAAATAATAACTATGAGTAGTCAAAATGAGGTACTTGTTTTGGAAAAAGTGCTATTGGCGCTTTCCAATTCCTAACCCTTTTGTTTTTGTGTTTCAGAGCTCATTTTGGACAGAGTCGAAGCTTCAACTCTCTGAGCCATAAAAACCTCATCATGAACATGGAGCCTCTGGTCCCAGCTCTGCCCTCCCCGAGCGAGTACGAGGAGGCTGCTCCAGACACCAGTGAGTACACACACACCCGGCCTGCCTCCAGAATCAAGTTTGACCAGCAATATATTGCTGAAGAAAATATAGATAACAAGCTATTTTGCAAAACACAAACTCCAATAAATAACCAACAGAATGAAAAACTTCCATAGTTAGTGTTAAAATAAGTTTACATTACATTTATTCAATCTCCAATGGCTCAAACCTCATTGTAGTACAGATAAAAGACAAAACGTTAGATTAAATTCAGAGTCAGAAGACTTATTTGCAGTAGGCTCAAACCTCATTGTAGTACAGATAAATGACAAAACGTTCTCAGAGCATCTTAAGTGGTACTCCATACAATTATGTATTAAAATGCAAATTAATAAAACATCAGTGTTCAGTAGTTTAATAGCAGAAGGAAAACATTTGAGATGTGATATAGTAATTATCGTGACAGGCCATACTTCTACTAAAGTAATACTATTTTAACAGTACTCTTTGTAACTTGTTTTGTAGTTTTTGTTACTTCTCCCCCTGTAAATGTCCCAAGGTTCAGGTTCACAATTCTTAAAGGCCCACTGTGTAACTTTTTAATCAAAAAATAGACATGTATTTTGTACTTGAGTAATTACTGAAGATTCAACTCTTACTCTAGTACAGTTTTTGGTGCATCTCTCTAGTCTAAAGTGGGCTTGTAGATGCACATTTGGTAGAGTGACTAACATTTAATTGAGCAGCTGATGTCCCGCCCCCCATCAGCCCCGTTTCCCCGGAGACACCAATCAGAGCGGGTCTAAAAATATTCGCCATGTTGCCCTGAGGCATGTGGAGGTTTAGGCTGTGACATAAGGGACGGGCATCCCCTCCTCCTCACTCCAGTTATCGACCATCAAAGTCAATTAACAGTTTGGCTACTAATGTTGAGTCAATAACCCACAAAGATAAACTCCATTTTGTCACCAGAATATCCAAAAAAAAAGCTACTTATCCGTTAAGTCCTGCACTAGATTGTAGTTGTTTTCACTAATAACAAAGTACACGTATATAAAAGTTTAAAAATTATCATTATTATTAGTATCCATGACATTTTAAATTGTTAGTAACTTTAATAATTATCTTGATATAATTGTTAATTGTAATTATTTTGGCCATGATCATTCTGACACCAGTGTATTGCATAGTTTCCTTCCACTAAATAAGCCACAAAAGTGCAGTGTCGTCACAAACCCATTTAACCCAAACAGGATTGTGACGTTCAAAAGACAAAACGTAACATTACACATTTAAAATTTTCCACTTTTCCTTTAGCTTACATTCTATTTTAGCATTTGTAGTTTTGCATTTTCCCATTTCTTTCCCATCACTTGAACACAGCTCAGAGAAATGTATTTGCTAGCATGGCGCTGTGTGGCTGCTTTCTGCTCCACTGAACCTTCAAATGGACCATAGACTTAATATGGACTTTATGTAGTGTAGCGCAACTGTGAAATTTCTAAATCTATAAGCAGAAAAAAGCGGGTTTAATTTAACAGTTTTTACTCACACGTGATGCAGTTTTCAGTGTCCTCGGCCCTCTTAATGAATTCATCATTATTGTTGTACATGTCTAGGAGGCGTTGTCATGGCTTGAGGCGAGAAGACTGGACATGTTTCAGTGATGTTTAATATTGTTTCCATTAAGACGCAATGGACCAGTGAAAAATATCTGTGGAAATCATTTGTGTGACATGTTTTATTTTCATTGCTGAAGATAATTACATCAAAACCAGAGATTTATGATTAGTGACCACAAGATTTTCAAATTCTGAAACTTATACATGCACAAAGAGTCTATGCATAAAATAAGGTTCTTCTGGGGCTGGTTAATTCATTGAATTATTTTCACTGATTCCTGTTGTTAATCATTGAAATTATGAAAAATTGCAAAATCATGAAATTAAGGATTATTATGGAACAGTTTTACTGTAAAATTGGATTGACTGGATTGAGATTGGTTTGCAAAAATTCAAGATTTTATTTCTGGCCCATATTGCCCACCCTGAAAATAAAGTGTTTTAAAGTGTTGCATTTAAAAATATGTTAAACAGGGGGAATCTTCTCACCTCATATTGAAAAAAATAAAACATTTAGCAGAAGTCTGTAATATTTGTAAGTCCTCTGTCATATTATTTCCATCTTTTCCAAAATCAAACACCAAGGCAAAGTTTAGTATTTTAAAAAAGGCCAAGGCAAGGCAAGGCATACAATAATCCCTACATGGCTGAATATGGACATACTTAAAGGGAAGAATTTAGGGCAGAGTATTGAATTATTTTATGACAAACTTTTTAGATTTGATTTGATTTTTATCCAGAAGAGTTGACAAAAAGACTGAAATATGAATCACATTGTTGAACATTTGCACGGATCACTTTTTAAGCAGAATTAGAGATTTAGTTGTCTGTGGAGGAAATTCAAAAGTTGCAGCCTACGTTATTTGTTAATTGCATTCAGATTTCGATTAAACTACGATTAATCTTGCTGCCATTGAGGAATTCGCGCTGCAATCTCCTGTATATACATAATACATAAAGCTTTTAGGTGGTAGAAGTCGCCCGTGTTGTTTTATTGTGACAAACTGCTGAGTTTACACTTAAAAAATGCTCAAAGTGTGTCATGAATTAATAATCAGTCAACCTCAGACAAAAGCCCATTAGTTGTGTTACTCTCTCCAAGTATTACTGAGAGCTGCAAATTTCAGCAGTCTAATCAAAAATTATTTTTAAATGTACACTGAGATTTTTACACATGACAACCAGTTAAAGATGGACCATGTAACTTTTCTGGTGCACAGTCTATCACCTGCTTCCCTCCATGGAGATGATATTGCCTAAAATGTTCCAGACTACGGCATTAAACACAATTATCTTCATTTCTCCAATCACAGATGCCGTACTGGCTCAGAAATACCTTAAAAAAACAAAATATAGACCTGACCTGCAACTGAGCCCTAAGTACAAAGACTCCTGCTGTTTCCACGGTGATATGTTTTTAATGCCATACAGTGGAACATTTTAGACAAAACAGCATCTTCATGGAGACAAGTTTAGCAGTTTATATCTCAATGTTCTTAATCTTATTACACAAAATTGACTCATCAGAAGCTGGAGATGTGTTTGATTCATTCACACATGTTTGAGTATTTCTTTATTATTAGTTTAAAATGCGCTGTTCCACCTTGTGATGTCAGGAAGCAGGAGTTTTCAAGTTAACAGCTACATTTAAATGAGTAGAGATTACAACTCCAGGTATGTTTGTGATGAGGAAGCAACATTATAACATAGATCATAAAATAGCGTAACATGGGTGTTAATCTCAAATCTTTTCTCAGTTGTAACGCTTGTCAGAAATGAAACATCTGCTGCCTTTGCGTTTTTGCTAATTGCGTCAGTTAAATAAATATTTCAACTGTGATCTCGTTCATTCTTTGATTTAAATTCATCGTAAGTGCTGCCGTAACGCCCTTGTAATAGCATAGAACATAATGCTGATATAGGATCCAGCCGTGAAGCATACTTAAGTGGGCCCATCCATCACCGCTCCCTGGCTCCCCCTATGGGCCAGTACTACATGCGGTCTGACATTTGAATGTGGTTTTCCTGTACAAACCACACAGTATTTGAGCAAAGGGGGTTTAAGTATGTCCCCAGTGTTGGTCTCAGTGTGTTGTCATTATCCACACACTGCAATGCTAATAATGACGATCTAGTCTGGGTTAAAATGACTTCAGTTCACAATATTCATCTGGATTGGAGCAGTTTTACTATAGGTTATAAATGGTATAGGTTATGATGTTTATGTGACGCAGAATAATGTCTTTATGGTTTTTTTTTTAGTTTTTGTTTTTTTTTATACATTATGTCACCTAATCCATTTTAATAATTTCTGAACATATATTTGGAATGAATCAGCTAATGCATTAGGGTTAGGTGAAATGGCTCCTCACATTTAAAATACCAAGCCAAAGTCAGCTCCATTTAAACTACCTATATTACACAAAAATGAATCTCGTGAGCTTTAAGCCATGTTAGAATGGTTGTACCTCAGCAAAAACATACTCAGAAGTGTGTTTTGTTTCATTCACACATATTTGAGTAACCCTTTATTATCCCCTTAAGGCTGATTATAATATTATTATTATATATTTAGACAAATATGCGACAAACCATTTGGATCCAGATAGAAGCCGAGGTAGTGGCTGCATTCCTCCAGTGCCAGTTGGCGAACCTTGGCCAAGCACTTTGCAACATATCCTTTTTTTTTTTTTTTTTGCTATAGTCAAATTAAAATAATTAAAATCATCTCAACTTAATTTACCATCAACTTAAAAGCAAAAACACACACACAACCTTTTTTTAATATACATCCATATAAATCCAGGCATGAAGAGGCTATATTTTTTTTTTACATCTCCAAAGCTCAAATGCTGTGTTCCACCCTGTGATGTCATGAAGCTGTATATTCCTTTTTTCCTTTATTTGAGTAGAGCATGGAAAGTCCAGGGATGAAAGTATTGAAATGATTCTAGTGAAGGTGTATGGAATGAAACACAATGAATCACTTGCACTCATTTTTTTGACAGTGCAGTATTTAATATCGTGCAATAGCCTGACTTACATTTAATATAGTGCAATATTTAAAAGTAGTGCATATATTGGTGTAGTCTTGGGTGTCCATTTTTTCTTTTTTTTGTCTGGCACTAGTACCAGTAGCACTTACTAATCTATTCTTTTTCCTTTTTTATACTGTTATAAGTATCCTACGTGTATATTGGAGGGGGAGTTGCTTTTAATCTTGTTGTGCATATCTATAGTATTGATTGTACATATGTATAGTGACAATAAAAGGCATGACATCACAAGGTGGGACAGGGTGTTTTCAGTTTGAGAGAAGAGTTTAATTATACAGAATCTGTGTGTTAAACATGTCTGAAAAACACAAAACACAACTCCAGATCTGTTTGTGATGAGTATATGATAACATAGATTAGAAAAATAAAAAATATGACTTTTATTGAAAGAGGATTGGCTGTAGATCTCCACTTTAAAAAGACCCATACTGATCATTGACCATTACCCATGACTGAATCTTAAATACGCCGCCCTACTTTGAACTGACACATATGCTTTAAATGGAAATAGCTTACATAATATATTTAAATAAGCTTTTGTCAGTGTACACAGTGTTGGAGTCTGGGGGGTTCACGTGTCCCTATAGTGATTCTTTAGCGTGTTATCATTATTCACTGTCACCTCTCTGCGTGATTATACCTGACACCAAACCCCAACCTCTTATTGGATAGAGCCATAAATCATGTTACTAAAGAGAGGAAGCTGGGTGAGGTTAAGGTTACTCTGATGGGAAATTGACAGGAACGTGTGAAATAAAATGGAATAAGGCCACTTTAAATGAGACAAGCGCTGTTCAAGGGCTTACTGTATATCGCACTGTTTCCTGATCTGTGTTTTAATGTTGTTTCCTCACCACAAAGAGACTTGGAGTTGTGTTTTGTTTCATTCACACATGTTTAACACACAAATCCTGCATGTTTAAGCTGAGTTCTTCTCTCAAACTGAAAACGCTCTGTTCCACCTTGTGATGTCATGTGGTAATACAGGAAGAGCTTCACAGGCCACATTTACATGATCTTTTTTTATTTTTAATTAATTGTTCTGAATGAAATAGTTCTGAATGAAAATATTCTCCTTTGAGTTTACATGGACATAATAATTCCGAATTGAGGTTTACATGGAAAACACATTAAATCGCCTTTATTTAATTCCACTAAATGTGAGGGGTCAGGAAGGGTTCTAATTGGACACGGGACGCACAAACGTATTTACGTCTATTGGAAGAAAACACACACTTCCGAGTGTCAGAGAAGGAGGAAGAAGACAAACTGAGTCAACGGCTGCTCTACCTCAGCCCACTCCTTCATCCACAGTGGATGAGAGTCTGAAGCGAGGACTGATGGAGCCGGATCGTCCGGAAGGGTGACCTAACGAGCATGCACAGAATGACCACAATTATTTTAAGAAAAATAAACATTTACATCATCAAGGAATAAAAATTGGAATAAACAACCCACTTTCTTCGGGATTAAGTTAAATTCAGAATAATCATTTTCATTAGGAAGTGTTTACCTGAGGAATAAACAACCGACCTACTTCGGGATTAAGTTAAATTCAGAATAATCATTTTCATCAGGAAGAGTTTACATGATCTTTTTAAAGCAAAATACATTTTTATTCTGAAATAAATTTTTAATCGGAATTAAAGCTCTCATGTAAACAAATGTGTTTTTAAACTCCACGCATCTTTACTAGAATCATTTGGATAATTTCAGCTCTGGAACTGCCAATCTCTACTGAACAAAAAGTAAAAGTTAACTTGAAAACCTCCGTTTGATGACATCACAAAGTGGAACAGAGCATTTTGAGCTTTGGAGAATACTAATGAATGAATGGTTACTCAAACATCTGTGAATGAAACTGCTGTTATTAATGTTGTTAATATAATGTCACGATACTAACATTTTAAACTCGATTTTGATACTAATAGACCACATTTTTCCCCATTCAAAAATATAAACTGTAAATGAAAACCTCCGTTTGATGACATCACAAAGTGGAACAGAGCATTTTGAGCTTTGGAGAATACTAATGAATGAATGGTTACTCAAACATCTGTGAATGAAACTGCTGTTATTAATGTTGTTAATATAATGTCACGATACTAACATTTTAAACTCGATTTTGATACTAATAGATCACATTTTCCCCATTCAAAAAACATAACATTTAGCTTTAAACTGTCTCTATGGCGACAGTCCTATTTTTTTTTTTTTTTATATCATTCTGTAATCCATGCATGCATAAATTTAAACTGTTAATCGCTATGGCAACAATCCTATTTTTTTTTTTAATATCATTCTGTAATCCATGCATGTGTGTTCTGACAGAACTTGTGATTTACGCCCCTAACATTTAAGCTGTTTTTGATGGATTGCGAAAATATCCACTGATCTAAAAATATATTCAGATACTAACACGTTTTATGAGTTTGTCCTGGTTGTTTCCATCGATGGGGAACAGTGTATTATCTTCTACGGGAGAATGCTCTGGCCTTGAGAATCCATATTGAGTTATGGCTTCAGTCTTCATCCATCCACAGGACACGACCTTTTGTCTTATACATCTTATATTACATCTCCCCTCTCCTCCCTCTGCACGCCCACTCTCACACCTCTCACACCTTTTCCTTCATTCTCATCATTCCTTCTCTGCTCTCTCTTCTTCTTTAAGCTCGTTTTTTCTTGCTCACCATCTCTTCCTCTCCTTCATCTTCTGTCCTCTATCTCTCCCTCTCTCCCTGTTCTTCTTTAAACTCACTCGTTCCTCCTCTCTCCCTCTGTCCTCTCTTCTAATATACTCATCTCCTGACAGGTTTCCACACTCTTATCGCCCTTCATCTCCATGGCTCTTTCTCCTCTTCTTTACCCTGTCCTCCCCCTCTCTTTCCTCCCTCTATCCTCATCCTTCCTCTCCTATCTCCACCTCTTTCCTTCATCCCTCCTCAGTCCTTTATTCCTATTCTCTCCTTTCTCTCTCCTCCTCTTCCTGTCCCTTCATATCTCCTCCCTCACTCCCTTTCTCCTCCTTCTCTCCTCCACTTTCTTCTTCTCCTAATAATCTTGTATCGTGACCACTCTCTCGTTGGCCATCCTCTCTATGGTACAGCCTCTTCCCTCTCTCCCCCTCTCCTCCCTCTACTCCCTCTCCTCCCTCTCCTCCCTCT
>KN494590.1:0-13689 GCA_000787155.1 Scartelaos histophorus | reverse complement strand
CTGCGCCCGCACAATCCGTATCGCCAAAACAAAGCTAGCGAGCGGCGGTCTTCATCCAGCCTCATTAAAACGTTGCTTATTTGCTGGCATCATGACAACATATGTAAAAGTTACATCAGGATTGCAGCGCATTAAGATATTTATAACAGAAAAATATTGGCTACATCAAAGTAAAAAGAAACACACTATAAATAGCAATACCATCATCTTGCTAACAGGCTAACAACTCATTTTGCTATCCCAGAGTGTAGGGTCACTCCAATTTTAAAATGAAAATCTGGGAGATTCTCGTTTTTTTTGGTAGTTGGTAATAATAAAATTGTGAAATGAGTGCAGAAGGAAAATTATTCTGTTCTGTGACAAACATACAAGTCAGTATAACACACTTTCTTTGTGTTTTTAAGCAGATGTTTTGTATTTTACCTAAACAAATGACAAGTTATGCCTCTCTTTACTGTTGGCAGGGATGAGATCGGTCAAAAATGTGGACACCTGAGACATTTCTTGGGTAAAACTGGGACAAATCACTGCTTTTGGATAAATCCACTGGGACGGGGGACTCAAAACTGGGACTATTCTATGTAAACGGGGACGTCCGGTCACCCTTCCAGACTGGCCTTAAGCAAACCCGTCTTTAGATGAAAAATGTGATGGTTTGGTGGCTTTTGCGTTACTTACCTTTTATTGTGTCATTGTGCAAGACGCTTCCTGAAACTTATGTCACTGAACTATAGGTGTGATTGTGTAATTGGTTTGTTTCTGTTTGTTGGGGCTACAAGACCAAGGACTGAAGGAACAACGAACCAAATTTTAAAGTAATATTATGACTCTTTTGGGGTTTTTTGTATGTTTTTTGGAAACTTATCTTAAAAGTGCACTGCCTAACTTTACTTATGTATTTAATATTCCACAGCACAATATTAAACACCTCACAATACTAAGGAATACACTTAAATCGTAGTACTTTCTTTTAAAGTACTATGTGTTTTGTAATCCTTCAGTCGTCTAGGTAGGTTCCGTAGTGGTCCATTGGCGTATACTAGTATTCTAAAGCTCTTCAGGAAACTTTCATTTCGATACTTGCACAAAGAAGTATCTAGTTTCGATACTTTCAAAGTAGTATCTAGTTCATCTAGTATTATCTAGTATCAATGAAGTGTTAGCATTAATATGGGGGTTTTCGATATGTTTGATGACCCTATTACGTATGTTTTAATAGCTTACATTACCTTACATATGCATTCTTACTGTTAGCCGGGTTTATTACGTATGTTTTAATAGCTTACATTATCTTAAATATGCATTTTTACTGTTAGCAGGGTTGCATCTCTCCACAGATCTGACCTGTACCTTGTCCTGAAGGTGTCACCTGCTTGTTTCCATGGAGATAGATACATTACATGCCATATTGTGGGACATTCAAGCAACAACACCTCCGTGGAGACAAGCAGGTGGCAAAAGTTACTTATTGCACCTTTAGTAGATTTATTACAAAGCAGAGCGTGTAAATTATTTTGGTTTATTGAAACGGATTAAAAAAAACAACACAAACTCATGATTAAAAAGTGAATTACGGTTTGATTTAGAGACGTGTTTTATAATCTTTAATATTCTCGCCGCCGCTGTGTTCGCGTAACTCTATTTGCCACCTCTCTTTTGTTGTAATAATCCCATCATAATCGTAAATGCTTTGTGCGATTTGGTCTTTTCAGTAAAACCATATTGGATACAGAGCGGAGTGTTCCATAAACTGTCTCAGATGTTTATCCGTTCACCACACCTTAGCGAGCAGATTAGCGCCGCTGCTATCTGCTCCCAAATCTAACAGGATTAAGGGGATAAAAGGAGCCACTTTCCATACAATTACCTTTCAGGAAAAAAAACCAAAAAAAAACAAACCCTTGAATATCTTATTTTATCTCTTTTGGGTTTAAACGGGCTCTCAGCACCTTTTCAGATCGCGTTAGATCAAATCAGAGGTGTTGCTAGTGATCGTCGCGGTTAAGAACACGTTTTTTACTGGAGTATTCTGGCTCCTCTTTTCATTTGGGTGCATGAGAATGAAACGAAACACAACTCCAGGTGTGTTTTTGATGAGGCAAACGCACAACAGTCAATTTTGTGTAATATAGGACATTACATTTGGCTGTAATGTTCCACAGTACGGCATTAACGTTATGTCTTTGCATTTATTCCATTATAGATATTGCTCAAAAACACCTTAAAAACCTTAAAAAACTCTTTCTGTGAGTTAAATCGCCTCTCCACAGATCAAACCAGTGAGTTTATAGTCATACAGTGGAGCATTACAAGCAAAGCAACACTATCGCAATGGAGACATATGATCTTTCAGCCTCTCTCGGTGACGATATTTGTGAATATGTATTTAAAGTTTTGAATTTTGGGTCTCGGCAGCTCATTGGACCATGCAAAATTAATTCAGCCAATCACTGCGTCGATCCACATAGTCATGTATTGTTAACCAATTGGAAAAAGGAAAATCTCTATGACCCGCCCACTCAGAGCTGTACTGCTATTGATTGGCCATACATAAATAAATCATTGTCTGGGCCCAAATAGATCAAAATAAATCACTTTCTTGCTCAACAATTTGGGAAAGAGAGAATTCTTATTTTGGATCATTTGGAACAGGAAGTTGCATATTGAGCTGCTTTAAGAATGATATTGTGCATAGTCAAAACAAGAGCTGGACTTTAGTTACATTAATTAAACAGATGAATAAACTGATATTCACAAAATGTAGCATATTGGAGAAGTATCTGTTACTTTGTGCACCTGTAGCTGCTGCTTTTGTAGCTTTTGTAAGTCCATTGAGTCCCTGGCGTCGGTGCAGAGAGAGTGGTGAGTTGGCCTTTATCCCTGTAATAGTCTCTGCACAGTCAGGAGCCAAGACCGTTTTCCTTTTTTTATATATTATTATTTTTGGTCTGATTCCACTAACATTTTGCCGTGTTTTTTTGCCCGACTGGAGAAGGCAAATGAGTGCCCTGAACGCAGCATTCCAACCACACGACAGAGCGGACTAAAGGGAGTGATGGAGTCTCTGGCCGAGCGCGCTGGCAGATGTGTAAAGGTCAGGGAGCTTTGGAGCGGCCAGAAGCGGTGACACCAATCAGACTGACGCATCTCATCTCTCTAACTATCTCCGTCCCTATCCCCGTCCTCGGCTGCATTATCGGCCTGTTTAAGAACCAAAACACCTCGCCCAGATAAAGTGCTGATTTACTCACGCAGATCATATCAGCAGAACGGGAGGGAGGACTCCTGGAAAACCTGGGCATCCTCCAGTGAGCCGGTGCGACGCTGATAAGAGTGCACAGAAACAATTGCACAGGAGACGTAGGGCCTACCTAATGTGGCTATTAGACATGCACCTCCAGAGCTGGGGGACGGTTTAGAGCACGACGCTCCCTCTCGCTCCAGATGTTTGCTTTGTGTGTGCAGGCTATTATGAGTGTGCTGTGACGAGAGGGTCTGGGTGAGTATTAGCCAGTGGAGCAGGAGGAGCAGCGCGCTAACAGGCCGTAATGGGCCCGGACACTTGTCAAAACGCCTTTGCTCACATGAAGGGCCTCTGCCAAATGACCCACTCCACTGTGCACTTGTTTAGTTTTCTGTGAAACAAGCACAGCCCTGTGCTCACATGAGCTCCCTGCAGCGCTCTCAGCACAGCTCTACTCTGACAGGCTGTGGGTGGGGGTGCCAGAGCCAGGTACACATCACACTTCTCCCAAAGGTGCCAGCTTTGACGGAGCTGCCACCGGTGTGACTGAGAGGTCAACACCTCTGGAATAGACTTGTCAAATTTGCACTAGTTTACTGCTAACAGGCTCTAATTAATGGCAGCGCGCGCTAACACACTCTGTACCAGTGATTTTAAGAGCTGCAGGCTGTGGGGCTGTAGGCTGTGCTGTGAGAGTCAGGTCAAAGGTCACAGGGGTCTGTGGAAGACTATTACCTGCTTAACTGGAGGACAGGAGCCTCTCCCAGGGTGCACCCTCCTCCTCCCTGTAACAGAGCAGGAGCAGGGTGCACCCTTCTCCCCTGTTCTCCCAGGGTGCACCCTCCTCCTCCCTGTAACAGAGCAGGAGCAGGGCGCTCCCTCCTCTCCCCTGTAACAGAGCAGGAGCAGGGTGCACCCTCCTCTCCCCTGTCTACCCTGTGTACCCTCTGCGCTGCTGTGAGCCCATCTCCTCCTGCATGCTGCTGTCACAGTTCAGCTCTCTCTATTTTCCATATTTTATAAATAGCTGGGAGAAAAGTATTAATTATCCTTGTACAATTTAATGCACCAAGTGCTTTAACCTTTCAGGTTTCCGTTAAACACCGACATAACAAGGCATATCCGCAGCGGCAAACGTGATTTATGACAGGAATACCTAATTCTTGTTTTTAAATAGCTTGGATGGCAATCTGCATACATTTAAATGCGCCGCAAACACCCCCGTCCCTCCCCCTCGCCCCCCGCTCGTGTCTCGGGGCCTTGTTAAATATTCAGGGATGATTTTTTTGTCCACATACATTTTGGTGTGTGTCACCTTAGATTAAATTATTAGCGTTTTGCAGCCTTAGCGGCGCGGGCCGCGGGCCCTTATTTACTGGAATCAATGAAACAGTAATGAAAATCCATTTTTCATACTATCAGCCCCCGCTGTCTTTTATTTAGTTAGCTGTGTCTAAGCAAGCAATTCATTTTGTGTAAATGCCACCCTGAGAAAAAGGCATTAGAGCAGAAAGGGTTAACCCCAAAAATGAAGACGCTGAGCCAGGCCGGGCTGGGCCACGCCAACGCAACTCAAGAAGAGCAGCTCTGTAAAAGTATACACAAGTACTTCAACAGAGCATGTTACAAGGAAGTATGTTCCCTCACAGCATGAAGTCTCCTGTGTACAGGCTCTGACTGGGTCTGGGACTCTGGGCAGGTCCACTTTGGCTGCTCCAGTTTAGTCCTTTAACTCTCAACCTGGATACTGATCTGAGGAAGGGTCCTTGGGTCCTGACTCCAGTCACCCACTGCTCTTCACATGGACGTCCATGTTGTATCAAATGATGGGTCCATTCATGGGGTCAAGAATCCCTAATTAAGAGACACTGAACTAAGGACTGTGTGTTTGTACTTTTTCAGTGCAGCAACTTGAGCTGAAGACTTGGAAAAACATAACAGTCACATCTGTAGGTACCACCACAGCTGAGGGCAGGGTGCCATAAATTATGGGCAAAAACTGTATTGCTCTAAGTTATTTGGAATCTGCAGTTTCATGAAATGCTGGCAGGATGGTTATCACTCAGAATTTAAAATGATCAGAATGACTGCAGTGTTTGGAATCAGCTTAGAGATTCAGACATATCATCATTTATTAAGTTTACTGTCTGGGGGTCACCTGTGCTCCCCATATAAACTGAAACTAACATGTTTGTAATGAGCCCACCCCCCTTTACATTAGTGTAGTCTGAATGCTTGACGTGCTCCCTCATCTCTCCCCGAACGCCACCAAAGATCAAGGACCCTGCCAAGCACGATAGGGCCCCATCCGTCCGAGCGCCGTGGCACATTAGATGACTTCATAAGCAAATGAGCCCCTCGCCCTCCCTCCCTGTCGCCCCACCAAATAAAATTTAATAACTGAATAAAAATGTAAATAAAGATTTGCTCAAAATGAGTTGTCCGTGAAATAATTCCGCCGTGTTCCCTCCGCCCTCCATCTTTGAGCTAATACCGCGACGTGAAGTGTGTGTGTGTGTGTGTGAGGGAGGGGAGGGGTGGGTTTGCGATGTGGCGTGTGACCTTTTGAAAGGCGCTCGCCGAGGGTTGATTAAAGACGTATTAAATTTGTTTAAATAAACCTCCTTGTAATGGCACATCATTTGTAAGAAGCTATTAGCCAAACGCCGGGGAAAAAAGATTGCCCCGGCATTATTTGCATGAAAATGTGTCAGCGGTTGGGATTGAGGGTCTCTTGTGAATGAAAGGAGACGCGCGGGGTTGACACGGAGATCGTACGGCCCCCACCCACACACCCGAGCACCCACCCATGCACCCACCCACTGATCAAACTTCCCGCAGTGGCAGAGGAGGGGCGGGTGTCATATAAAACCACGCCCAAGCCACCGGAGCACCCATAAGTCGGGTAGTGTTCTCCACAGTCACACCTTAAAGCACTGATTAGGGCGCAATGTCAAAAGAGACGCTTGTACAGTGGAGAATCGAGGTTAAATTTTCTGTAGCAACGTTTGAATCTATGAATTACATCAACCTGGTGTAACTTTTAACTCAGATTTGTGTTAATTTCTTTCATCTAGTTAAAATTCACCTGTAATAATGTATTCGTTTTATATCGCACTTTCTCAACAATTCCGGGCGATATACTTGGCAATTTACTATAATAGCCACAATTACCCAACGCTCCACATTCATACTACGCAATGCGAGTGAAGCGTCTTGCCTAAGGACACAATGACGGTTAAATGTGGCACCTGGTTTTCCCCGCTGTTTCACATCCAAGTGCTAACCAGGCTCAACCCTGCTTAGCTTCTCCGATCCGGAGAGTGTAAACCGAGAAGAAATCGCTCCGCTGAAAACCCTCAAATGTTTGGCTTCCACGTTCGCTCGTACCAGTCAAAAGTTTGGGCGCACTTATTTATTGACTGTTTTTTTCCATGACGAAGTGAAACAAAAGCAAAAAGAGACTCTAAAACGTGTTATATTTCAATCTCGATGCTTTGCGACGCTGTATTCTGAATCTAAACGTCCAAACATCCATACATTTATATATTTGGTGTCTTGCCAAAGGGTTTATCAGGGAATCAAACCAACAACCATCCAACAAATGAACATTATTTGAGTACCTGATCAGCTCTTGCCAAATTCCTTCAACTCCACAACTCTCGGAGGCCGGAGCGGAGTTTCCCATCGCAGTAGCGCTAACGCCAACTAGCATGCTAACACGCACTTCCTGGCTCTCAGATAACAAAACGATCACAATGAGACGCGGGTCCTTTACAGTGTCAGGAAACTATTTAAATCCCGCGTTTCCGACCGCTACTTCCTCCACAACTTCGCCATTCATCCGACGGCCTTGTTTAGAGTTTGCTTCTGCCGGCGTGCTCTTTGGCCCGGGAGGGGATTCGACTCCAGCCGCGGACGCGAGGAGCTGTCAGTCGGGGGGATGACGCGAGGCGGTGCAGCGGACCGTGCGCCAAAGCCTTCTCCGCTGACAGGCCTCGGACGCCCCAGCGCAAGTTCACATAATTAAAAAGCGTAAGAGTTTTTAAGGCTAGAACGGCTCAATGATCAACTCCAGAATACAACGTGTGAGCGGCGGGGAGGGGGTTACACCGGGGGGATGTGGTTAGCTACAACGTTTAAGTAAAAGTTTGACATATGCGAGTGTTTGTGATACTTTTGGACACCTTTTTGTTTTGGGATTACTTATAACACAGTAGTCTATATTGCAAACTAGATAGAGGGTTTACATTGTGCGATTGTTGGCACTTTTTGACCCGATTTTTCACTTGTGCGACTGTTTTTGGGCCAAGTTTTCGGGCTTAATGCTTCGTGTAGTATCCATGTTGCAACAAGAACCGATTAACACCTCACGACCAGCTCCTGAGCAAGATTCGAAGGACGCAGGAATATCAAACCTGTTCGAAATCCAGTCGTGAGGGTTGAAGAAGTTCGTAGTATTAGAACGTGAATTTTGAGCTGTAAATTTTTAAACCTTGCGATTTGGTTGTGCAGTTTGAGCAGGGACTAAGTGAAACAATCAAAAAGTATCGCACAGTGTATGCCCCGCTTAAAGGTAAAGACACATTCAAGGTATTTTCTAATCATAAGGTCATCAAAAACATACCAAGAGTTGTATTTTGTTTCATTCTAAAGTTTATCATATTAACTTGTGATGTCATGTGGTAATATGAGAAGTGCTCCATTGTGTTTTTAAACTTCATCCAGGATTACTCAATGAAACACATTATAACATGGCTAAAACCTCCCAAGAGTCAATTTTGTGTAATATATATTCCTACATTTATAGTATCTAAAGGTGCCTGGAGATGTCATTGCTTTGCCTGAAATATTAGACAGCATAGAATTTAATTGTCTACAGATTATTATTATATTACAGGTGTTTTGTTGCTAAAATGCAAAGAGTATATAACCAATCAGCTTTATTTCGAACTCCAATGGGTCCATATGGAACATTTAAAAAAAAAAAACAGATCAAACACACAAAACATTTGTCCATATAAGCAGTTCCTCCAGTGTCTCCAGAGTTCAGAGGTGAACCTGACACTGCTCTGCTCAGGTATTATTAAAACATCATTTCATTCGGGGAACGCACTTCATAAACATAATTCATAAATATTATTCTGCACAAACAGCAAACTGTCACTTGTCTATGAAAGATAATTTGTGTCATCAGATTTTGAATTTTAAACGCCGCTGAATTTTAATTGCTGAAATTTTACGTGTTCATTTTCAAAGTGTTTCAAATTCAAAATTAAAATTTCACCTTCAGCACAGATATTTTCGAGTCTTAAATTCAACAGTCAAAATTCAGAGTCTAAAATTTGCAGTAAAAAAATTCGCAGGAATGATCCAAGATGTCAAGACAGAAGCAATTGATCCAAAGTGAAACGATCTAATTTAGTAACAAACAGGAAATTGTGCAGTGAAGCGATCTGATTGGTCAGAATTAGCCTCATCCAAACCTCAAACCCCGCCCCCAGATGAGAACAGCCAATAGGAAACAGCCTCTGTGCTCCTCACTCACTCTGGATCGATTGCTTCTGCCTTAACATCTTTTTTCAGTTTTCATTGCGAATTTTACACTTTGAATTTTAACTGTTGAATTTCAGGGCTTGGAAATACGCAGTGAATATCTGACATTTTTATTTTGAATTTGAAACGTATTGGAAAAAGTGCACTTAAAATTTCAGCAACTAAAATTCAGAATAAAAATAATTCTGTCTCAACTTTTTTCAGATTAAAAAAATTCAAAGTGAGAAATTCAGTGGTGTTTAAAATTCAAAATCTGATGGAACAAATTATCTTCCATACTTACATGAATGTACTTCCATCGGGATACAAAGTGCATCATTATACGCAACCTTCAACTTCTTAAAATTGAAATTTCTTCGCCATATAGTTACTCCAAGAAACTCCATGGTTACTGGATGTGTCTTCATGGAGATAGATACTGTACGTTTAATTCCAATTGGTGGATTTTTCTAGGCAAAGCAATGACATCTCCATGGAGTCAAAGATGGGGTGGGCCCTCACCAGGAAAAGTTACATTGCATGCTAGATATCATTAAATTTGATCGCCGGCTTTGAACCAATTGCCCTCTGGTTAATGGGCGAACACCGAACATTCTGCACCATAATCTTTCCTCCCGCCGAAACCAAATAGACAAACATGAATAAACATATTAAGCTTATAGATTATTCTAAACATGATAGAATACCTAAATGTACTTTTTAAATCTACCACCCGCACATTACCGACACCAGGCATTGCTCATGGGCACAAGGTTCAGCGCCTCCGCGATTGAACCCCCCGTCTCTCGCAGGTAATGACCCCCTTTCCCGTTCCATAAAAACCCCACGTACGACTCCTCAAAAGCACACATCAAAACAAATGCGGAATTAGCCGAGACGACGCTAGCTAGGCACGGCACGCAAGCATGGCCTTGAGCTAGCCATTTTTAAACCGCGGCGCCGCTAATTTATGCAAAGATCTGAACTAATTCTTTGGCAACTGTGAAGCGCGAATATTAACGCGATGTATTTCCTTGTCGATGATAATGCCGCGCTCTTAATTTGAGATGTGCGGTGTAGTCAGACATGAAATGGGAATTTGCCCCCAACCCTGTATTTGTCAGGCTGCGTCGAGCTTACATACGTCTACCCACTCTCTCCATACAGGCAGAGGTGCATGTTGGGAGGAATACTCGCGTTTATTTCCAGAATATTCTGTGTATAACTCCTCCATTAAAAAGTGTTTTGTAGTTTTATAATGTAGCTGTATATCCTGAATACTTGGAATACTGTACTTTCATATTAAAGTACAAATGACTACTACTACTACTACTTTTTTGGTGAAGTTTATAAATTTACTTCCTGGTTGGACTATTGCGCATAAATTGTCACGGTACTTTGTATGGAATTTTTGTGTATTATAGTAGGTAGAGGTATACAATTTTAGAACCTACTACTACTTCCTGTATTTTTGTACTTTTTTGTACTTTTTTGAGCTTTTAGCCATGTTAGCTCCTCAAAAACATACCTGAAGTTGTTGATAAAGAAGTAAAATTCTAACATACATAAAAAAATAGCGTTATATAATTAAAATATTACAAATGATTAAAACTGCTTTATGAATGTAGTATTTTTATTACTTGTTAGAAGGACAAATCACACAGTACACACCACATACAGGAGTGTTTTTCAAAATTTTCAAATATTGTTCAGTTTGAAGCCAAAATTGCATGATCAAGTACCACAATTTTGTATTCCTTGGGTTCAGTCACTCAAGTACTTCTTTAATACGTATTTTCTATACTTATACTTCCCAACACCACAGAAGTACAGTACTTAATAATGCAAATATTTTCCATTTACATATTTGAGTTTGTAGTCGTGGAAGAATACATTGAGTATCTTTCCAATTTAAAGAGTACTATACCTGAATACAGTCACTTAAAAGTACTTCTCTGATATGTATTTTCTGTAGTTGTACTTATACCTCCCAACACCACAGAAGTACAGTACATAAGGAATAATTTAACAACGAAAATATTTTCCATTTACATTTAGCGTGAGGATTTAAACACACAATTGCATAATGTAGTATTTTTATTACTTTTTAGGAGGGCAAATCACACATGTACACATATACAGGAGTGTTTTTCAAAATTTTCAAATATTGTTCAGTTTGAAGCCAAAATTGCATGATCAAGTACCACAATTTTGTATTCCTTGGGTTCAGTCACTCAAGTACTTCTTTGATACATATTTTCTATACTTGTACTTATACTTCCCAACACCACAGAAGTACAGTACTTAATAATGCAAATATTTTCCACTTACATATTTGAGTTTGTAGTTGTGGAAGAAAACGGCGAGTATCTTACTATACCCGAGTACTATACCCGAATACAGTCACTCAAAAGTACTTCTCTGATATGCATTTTCTGTAGTTGTACTTATACTTCCCAACACCACAGAAGTACAGTACATAAGGAGTAACTTAATGCAAATATTTTCCATTTACATATTTGAGTTTGTAGTTGTGGAAGAATACAGCGAGTATCTTTCAAATTTAAAGAGTACTCTACCCGAAAAAGTACTTCTCTAACACGTATTTTCTGTAATTGTACTCATACTTCCCAACACCACAGAAGTACTGTACATAAGGAATAACTTAACAACGCAAATATTTCCCATTTACATTTAGCGTGAGGATTTAAACACACATTTGCATAGTGGAGTTTGTAGTTGTGGAAGAATACAGCGAGTATCTTTCCTGCAGGAGGATGACCCCGCTAGGTCAGAGACGAGCTAACACACACACAAAAAAAAAGAAAAGCAAAAAAAAAAAAAAAAATTGGCTGCGGTTCAAGTATTATCATATGGACGGACCAGACAAGAATAGTCATGAAGCATTATGTGTGCAGGGCTAGCACTAGCACTAGCGCTAAGGGAGTATAGTTTGAGGCAGTGTCTACATGCAAACATCCACACTCATTAAGTTTAGTGAGAGGATTTTGGTCGGATATACGGAACAAAAGGGTAGAAGAGGAGCACAAAGAATCGGACAAATTTTAATATCACGGCGCACTGATACCGTAGCGAAGTTTGAGAGGTAGCTGCTCCACAAGAAGTCACGCTATAGGAACATTTTATAAGCAAAATGTACAAAAAAACTTTATTCTGGCAAAGTTTTAAGGTCCTGGTGTATGAATTTGTATTTTTGAAAAGTTGGGATGGTTGCCGTTATATTTTTTTGGATGGCAATGGACCATATATAACTGGAAGCTAAAACCTATGAATACGTACATTTTTTTAGCCCTTTTGTAAATTCCAAATTCCAAAAACCATAGATAACTTTAGGTTTTACAATTCATAATGAAATAAAAAATAAAAACATGTTTGATTTGTGACAGAGAGCATAAGTACTTCTTTTTTCAGTACACTGAGGGGTGAGGCAGTTTAAAATAGGCTAAAAACAATAGCTGTTAGCTTCAGTTTTGATTGAATGCAAATCTGGAAAAAAAAAATAAAAATTATAATAACACTTCACAAAACTACTGACACAAACTTAAAAACACACTAGCATAATATTTCACTTTTAAGCATAAGTGCAACAACGTTTTTCTTCAACATTCCCTGGGGGTGTGACGCTAACTGTTAGCATTACTCTGTCTGAAGCTCTATTACTGAAATTAGACTTTTAAGCTGAGTTTTTAAACACAATTTAACATAAAGAACTGGCTTAGCTGAAACCACAATATTTTAAACAAGTCTCTTACACATAAAATGACAGTCAGAAGCTAGCTAGCGGCGGTTTTTCAGTTAGCCACTCTCGCGTTTTTTGTTGAAAATCATCAAAACATGACCCTGAACTCGTTTAAATGAATTTGTTTAAATCTATTTAGCATTTTTTCTTTTTCAAACTTATCTTAAAACATGTTTCGGCAGTGTTTGCTAATGTCTGCATGTTGTCCCCATGGTAACTACTTAGCATTCAACCATATACATACATGTAGAACACCACAGCATGATGTCACTACACACTATCAATATTTTAGTGATATATGGGAGTTTTCAAGCCGGGCTCATGTGACGATGACAAAATTCTGTACTTCCCCCTGCTTAGTCCCATTAATTTATGCCGAGTTTCTTTGATAACATCTAAATATAATCTCGGGAAATGACATTAACGCAGCAAGTTTTCCGATTTGTGCAATTTGAAAAGAATTCAGACGACATTACGGAGGTGATTTATGATTTTATTTTGGTGATTGGATTTTAAAGGGCAACATAAGTCTTGGGTCACATTTGAACAACAGATAAACCATGTCACGACATATTAGCTTTCATTACGGGCTTACAAAACAAAGTCACGCTCTTTAGACAAGAAACAATTTAATAAAAGAGGAAGAAGAAGAAATGGTTTGAGATATTTGTAAGTAAGATTTGAAAAGGTTATGGATTCTGTGACGGGGCTGACAGTGGATTCAAGCACTTTCAGTATTTAGAAAACTGTTTAGAGCTTTGTCTTTGAGCTATGTCTGAAGTTGCTTAAAATATATTCACCTTTATTCATCTGGAATATTCCACAGTATGGGATTAAATTTCTGGATCTCCATGGTTACAGTCGGAAGTCATAAGTCAAATTTGCAAAGATTTTCTTTCTTTTTTTTTTTTTTGGCATTAAAAACACAATAAAATAAATGTCAGACTGTGGAACATTTTTGGCAAAAAGCAAAAAAGCATCTCCGTGGCAACAAGGTAATACACCATCAAGCTAAAATTAGTTGGTAAAGATGAAATGTATTAATTAAAAAAGAAGAAAAACTGATATTGAATACAGTTGAATACATACAGCAAAATATTTTAAATTATATAACATTTTTGGATATTTATGTATGTATGTATGTATTATT